>PVJO010026175.1:0-21535 GCA_004026905.1 Hystrix cristata
GGTGTGCAGTCTGCTGTCCAGGCAGATGAGCCCCAGGATGAGCCCGTTCCCCAGCAGGGTGAAGGTGTAGAAGAGGGAGAAGAGGGCACAGAGGAGCAGCCGCACGCTCGGGCTCAGAGCGAATCCCAGCAGGATGAACTCCGTGAGAGAGGTTTGATTCCCTGCCATTTCCCTGTGAAAGGGACAGGGAAACTCACAGATCTGAAACCCTGAAACGACTATATTGTCATTATTTGATGTTTCTCAAGAAAAAACCTTCAAGGACATTGGCCTGTTAGTCACTTGCTAAGTGAAAATCATTTGAACCTAAAGGAAAATAAGCAATTTTGTCTTCTATAATTTAAATGATTATATTATAGTATTCCATCAGTGTTGTATTTTTCAAACCAATTTTCACCAACATTCTATATTTCTCAATATTTAGATGACCTTTATAGTAGTGGGCACTTTTTGTGTTTGTGAATATTGTAGCACACATATTGGTATATACACATATGGGCTGGTGTCTTACCTTCATACAGGCAGGAGACAGAGCAGTCTGTCAGCGATCCTTCTGTCAGATTTTCTTATGGATTTGTCCTTCAAAATATGAATTGTTAGAATTGTGATCCTTACTGACAGTATATTAGAGATGTTTGTGGGGATTTTTTGGTACCCATAGATGGTCTACTCTGTGTTGCTTCATGGTCACAATATATTCATCTGTTTCCCTTCTTATAGTCTATATTTGTACAAACATCTATTCTTTATCTACACTTGGAAATTTACAAACTTTCCCCATATCCTTCGGAAATATCTGCATACTATCTACACACCAGAGTATATACATTTACCAAAGTTTTGCTACATGCAATGCTCTTGTTATTTTCTCTCTGTTCTACTCTATTTTATTAGAAAATAATTTCACGGTGGGTGATTCTCTGAAATTAAACTATAACTTACTCTATAATAATATAATAGCATAACTATTAGCTATATGATAAATAATAAGACTAATAAAAATGCTTAGCTATCACAAAATCAATCCTTTTTTGTGGTTGATCGGATATTTTAAAATCCTTCCAGTCACATTGGGCTTTTGCTGGTTGGGAATGTTGTCTAACTTCTAAACAATTGTGGTATCTTCTTTCCTGTTCAACTCTATATCTTTTTGGAGTCCAGAATCAATCTTAGTTTTACATCTAAAATAAGAATCTCAGAAAAATTCATAAATATGTTCTTGCTAATGAGTCTTTCATTCTTATTTTCTGCTAAGTTAATGTTTGAAAGACTTCATAAGCAAGAGTGAAAACCTTTAGCCTTATTTCAAAGGAAATATCAGAATTCATAGTAGAAATTATTGGGAATTAATACTAGTCTAGGAAGTAGATTAGTAACAATTGAAATCAACCCCTTAAAAATCAGCTGTCTTTTTAGGACTGAACACCATAGAATTTTCTGCTTCAGAGACTGACCATTTACTCAGGTTGGATTCTTGTGTCCTGGGAGAAATTGAACTAGGAGATTGTTAAAGTCCCTTCCAAATATAGGATTCAATGGACATAAATGTACAGAAGATTGTTGTCGCATTTTACTTTCACACTTTTGGAGAATTAGGGGCCTGTGAAGACAACGATGCTATTTCTAAACTTTCATATGATGAAGACACACCACAAAGTAAAATAGGACAACTAGGTATTACCTTGTCGTATTTCTATCTCTAAGCAACTAAAATAAAATATATAATCCACAGGTGTCTCCTAAACACACACTATATTCTGCTACATGTTCTAGCAAAAGGCACTTGAGACAGTTCCTGTTCGGTGTCCCTATGACCTCTATGTTAAAAGGATGCACAAATATGATAACTCACATTTTCCTTCCTTTCATAAAACAGATTTTCACATTCAAAAATAAAGCCTTTGGGATACTATTGTTCTGTTACTGATGCATTTTGCATTTGATTAGGCCCATTATTTTATGAAGTAATTACTTAATTTCATGAAGCATTAGAAACTTATACAAGCAAATCTCGAACAGCTATTCATCTTAAAATTCTAAGCAGAAATTTAACAACAAATGCATCACAGTGTATTCCCCATATCCGGTGTCTGTAAAAGAGTCCATTACTTTTCTAGTACCTAAGTAGCTTCTTAGTTAAGTATCTAGTATCTAAGTAGCTAAGTCTATAAATGCAGAACTGTGGCATTAACAGACAGCAGCAGCTGCATTTCAGATTGTGATCTGTTGCTACAGTGTATCTGAAATTGAGTACAACTGAAGATTAGATGATATAAGAAACTTATCTCAGGCTTACAAGTGAAAATGAGAAAATAGCCGGCTAGGAGCTAGATGAAGCATCACAAATAAGGAAAAAGCAGCTGTTCATATTGCAATGTTTTTCTTCCAAAAAGATCATTGGAAGTAAAAATGCCCAACAAAGGCTGAACTCTCTTGTAAGACAAGAGCTCATTCTCCGCTAGGCTCACTCACCTCTCAATATGCTCCGAAAGATATAGAGGGAGATTATAGATGGAGAGAGACAAAGGTCCAGGACACACGCTGGTAATTTCCGCCTTCCGGGGAACGGGGCTCTCACCAAGCTTAGCGCTGGTTTCTCCTGGAGGGACATTCAGGCCAGGATGCTGCTGCTGCTGACTTCTTTGCTCACTGTAGGGTTTGTGACTGTAGGTTTAAGAAGCAGTTGAATGGCTCTAGGAGAGGGCTCTTCATATGTGACAGTTTCCACACATTTGGATTTGTTATGGGTCCAGTGGTCCCAATTTTCACACCCCGTCACCTGCAAGTTGACTAGCATTTAGGGCAGGTGGAACCCATGTATTATTTGTCCTTTTTATTTTCCTGTTTTATGTTTTACCTGACCTGAACATGTATTTGTGTATTACGTGTGTGTCAGAGACACAGATATAGATATAGATATAGATACAGATATAGAAATAGATGATATAGATATATAGATATAGCTATGTGAAATCAACTCTCCACAAGGGATACAATTTGTAAAGTTAGACCAGATTACAAGGCCTATAGGAGCTGTAGGGAAAATGTTCAAGAGTTAGGAAAATGGGAAAAAATCCCAATGGGACTTGTTAAATGTTTATTCATAGAATTTAACTGGGACTTGAACAAGAAAGGAACGTTCTCTCCAGGACACAATCTCTATTGTTCAGCTTCTAGTGATTTCGAACCCCAAAGAGGAGAACAAAAGGCCACATTCCCTCTAAGCCCATCATTACTATTTTCCTTCCTCCTGAAATAGAAATGAACCAACTCTTGTTTATAATTTTTTCACTTATGTACTGTGGCTGCTGCAATCAGATGGTGCCTTTGTGGTTTAAATAATCTTTCATTGTATTATCTAAGTTTGTTCTCACATTCAAATATAAAGGAGGCAGGGCACAAGTTCCTAGGTTACTTATTTTGCTTTCTATGCCTACCCACTAAGGAAGTGATAAACAGGTTTATTTTCATCTCTCAAGTTGTGACCTGCAGTAGGTGTGAAAAGGGCTTTTCCCTGGGAGATCTGCTCTGGAAGAGGCTGCTAAGCCCACGTCGTGCCCTGTGAGCTGGAAAAACGTGGCTACCTCAGGCTGAGGTCCGAGGGCGTCTGGATCCAGGGGAAGAACATCGTTCACACTCCAAGTTGCCAAACATAAGAACTCATTTCATTTTCTCCTTTTCTTTTTTACTAAGATAAAGTGCTGTCCTATTTTTCTCTTACAATATCTTTGGTCTTAAATTCTATTTTGTTCTGAAAAACTCATGTTTTGTTTGATTTCTAAATGCCACGTTTGATTTACTGATATTTTACTTAAGATTGTTCCACTTACATTCCTTTTTGACATTTCTTCAATTAATTCTATTTCTTCTATTGTCCTTTTCCAGGTTTACTATCAAAGTTATGCTATTCTTATGAGGCAAACTGCCTAGCTGTCCCTTTCTGTTCTCAAAAGCCTTTATAGAATATGAGAATTAGGTGTCCTTTGAAGATTGGTAGAATTCTATCGATTCAATTTTTTAAACTTTTACTATTTAATTTTTCTATCTCTACATAATGAAGTTTAAGTAATCTAATTTTAGATTTCTTGAAATAAATTATGGTTTATAGCATTCTAACATCGTATTAAAAACCTCTACTTTGCTTATGCAATTTTTGTACCTAGTATTGTGTGTTAGTCTTCTCCACTTTTATTATGATCAGTCAGTTACTTTACTGCTTTTTTTTTCTTTTTTTTTACTTTACTGCTTTTTTTAAAGAAAGAACCAAGTTTCTATTTTAATGATCTTAAGAACTCTTTATCTTTACAATAAGGTTTGCTCTTTTATAAAGTATAGCCTATCTTTATTTAATTCTTGATCATTTCATGTTCCCAAATTGAATATTTAACTTACATATTCAGTCTTAAACTTTTAGTAAATAGACTTTGGGGTATACATTTATTTATTTTTTATATATTATCTGTATGTCTCAAATTTGGCATTCAGATCTTTCACCGTCAACTTCATCTTTAAAAGACAAATTATATAGGAGTGCACTCTGAGATTTTAAAATAGATTATCTTTTCATTATTAATTTTAAATTTATTATCACTACATTAAGAGAACGAATCCTTTTGATATTGACTGGAAATCTGAAGGGGATTTGTTGCTTTATATATTAATAGTTTTCACAATTGTTACATTGATTTTAATGTAATGTGTATGATCTATTCTTTTTCTTCCTGACACAATAGTACCGGTATCATTTTCTTCTAACTGCATACTAGTTATCCAGAATAATGTGTTCCATTTGGGCATATTTGTACATGCACATAACATACTTTGATCATTTCCACATCCATTGTTTCCTTCGCTTTTCCTCTCTCCCCTACATCCCCTTCACTTCTCCAGTAATTACCCTTCTACTTTTATGTCATTTTTCTCCTTTTTAAATTAAAAGCATTTTTCTAGAGTCCTTAGATCAGATAAATGTGGTATTTAACTTTCTGAGTTTGGCATATTTCACTTAACATGTGGCCTAGAGTTCCATCCATTTTCCTGCAAATGACATGATTTTATTCTTTGTCATGGCTGAGTATTATTCCCTTGTGTATATATAGCACATTTTCTCTATCCCCTCATCTGTTGACCAGCAGGGAACTGGGGTGCTTCCATAGTTTAACTATTGTGAACTTTGCTGCAATAAAAATAGGTATCCAGGTATCTGGGGAGTATGGTAACTAATTCTTTCAGTAATATACTGAGGGGTGGTATAGCTGGAATGAAAGATAGCACTACTTTCAGTTTTTTTGAGATATCTCAAAACTGATTTCCTAGTATTAGTTTACATTCCCCACAACATTATAAGTATGTTCCTTTCCCCCAAAACCCTTGCCAACCTTTATTGTCTTTGTGTTCTTGATGACAGCCGTCTGACTGAGGTAGGAGGGAATCTCAATGTAGTTTTGATTTGTAATTTCTTGAGGGTTAAAGATGCTGAACATTTAAAAAATATACTTAGTGATCATTTGTATTCCTTCTTTTGAGAAGTGGCTGCTCAGTGCATTTGCCCATTTATTGACCATTATGGTTTTTTGGTGCTAAGTTTTTGAGTTTATGTGTTCTGTATATTAATCCTCTGTCAGAGACTAGCTGGCAAAGACTTTCTCCTATTCCAAAGACTATCTCTTCCCTTTATATTTGTTCCCTTTGTTGTGCAGTTGTGTAGAAATATTTTAGTTTGATGTGGTCCCATTTGTTGATTCTTGTTGTAGTTCCCGTGCTGTGGTGTCTTGGTCACAATGTTTGCCTGTGGCTCTGACTTCAATCGTATTTTCCTGTAAGTGTCAAAGTACCGGGTTTTACACCTAGGTTTTTGATTCATTTTGAATTTACTTTTTTTACAGGGTGAGACATAGGAACCTAATACAATTTTCTAGATGTAGATATCCAGTTTTCACTGCATCATTTTTAGGGGCTGTGCTTTCTCGAACTTTGTGGCTATGGCTACATGAGAAGATGTCTGCACAAGCTTATTTCTGTGTCCTCTGTTCTGGTCCATTGGCCTTTGCATCTCTTATTGTTATTATGGTTTTGTAGTAGAATTTGAAATTGGGTGTACAGGTTCTTCCGGCACTTCTGTTCTGCCCAGGATTGAATAGGCTAGCCTGGGTCTTTTGTGGTTCCACAATAATTTTAGGATTTTTTTCTTAATTTGGTGAAGAATGTCATTTTTGTGTTGATGGAGATTGTGTTGAATCTGTAGCTTGCTTTCAGTATTATGGCTATTTTTAACAACATTGGTTCAGCCAGTCTGTGAACACGAGCAATCTTCCCAACTTGTGACTTCTTTAGTTTCTTTCTTCAGTGTTCTGTATTTTAACTTTAGCTTTAGAAATTTTTCACTTCCTCAGTTAGTCTTATTCCTAAGTATTTTTTGAAGTTTTTGTGGATGGAATGGCTTTTTTATATCTTTCTCAATGAGTTTATTATTGGTATATGGAAAAGTGGTTGATTTTTAATTTTGATTTTGTATCTCGTCATATAATGTGTTGAATTTTCTATCACTTTTGAAAGGTTTCTGGTGTACTCGTAGGTTCTTTAAGTAAGGGATTTTATCATCTGTGTATAAGGATG
Organism: Hystrix cristata; assembly: GCA_004026905.1. NCBI lineage: Eukaryota > Metazoa > Chordata > Mammalia > Rodentia > Hystricidae > Hystrix > Hystrix cristata. The sequence goes on from PVJO010026175.1 coordinate 6,616, forward strand.
ATTTGACTTCTTTCTTTCCTTCTCTTTTCTTCTCTTCTCTCAGATAGGATGGAGGAGACAGGAGGGAATAGATCTTAATGTCTCTTCTTCCTGATGATGGGGGGAAATATGTTTATGTTCACTATGGAATCATTGGCTCTTTGGTGTAAGCTACACTTGCATGTAGACGTTATACAGTATGAGGGACATGCGCTCTTCTGTCTGCCCTGAGGACAGTGAGAAGGTGCCTCTGCCAGCCCACAGGAGCAACCTCACAAGGACCCAAACATGCTGGGACCTTGACCTTGAACTTCCACCTCCTGAACTGTGAAGAAAGGAATTTGCATTGTTTCTATTTCAGTTTCTATTACTGAACCAACATACACACGCACACGCACACGCACACGTGCTTCAGAGGTCAATGACTTGTGTTTTAACTCCAGATTTTCCATAGACTCACTCAATGACCCAAGATAACGTAGTTTCTCAACATCTACCTTCCCCCATCTCATATGCAAAGAGTGTCTTCTGTGAGTCCGGCTGTGCTCTGGGCTACTACAGACAGCTGTGAACCCCACCCACTGCATCATGCTGTGATCTGGCATTGTAGAGGCAGGAAAGTGAGAGTGAGCATGTGAACAAGTATGCTGATGAGCTGGAGGGACCTACAACCACGAAACAGGTAACCAGGAGGGATGCCATAGAAAGTCTGCTGGTCAAGAGAAAGAGTGGGACTCTGAGGAGACTTTTGGAAGCTGCTAGGTGACAAGATCTTCTAGGAGAGATTTTGCGTCCTGTCGTTTCACTTTTTAATGTTCTGTTTTGATTAACCCGCTCCTAATTCCAACCCACTCACATTTCCACAGAACTCTTCTTAAGGCACCCTTCACCTCCGCGTTCCTGAGGCTGTAGATGAGCGGGTTCAGCATGGGGTTGAACAGGCTGTAAAACAGGGACAGGATCTTCTGCTGCTCCTCAGGGTGGCGGGACTTGGGGGCCATGTACATGACTATGGCGCTGCCAAAGAAGAGCCCCACCACGCAGAGGTGGGAGGAGCAGGTGGAGAAGGCCTTTCTGCGGCTCTCCCCTGACTGCATCCTCAGGATGGCCATCAGGATGCGGGTGTAGGAGACCAGCACCAGGCACAGGGGGCCCACTAAGACCAACACGCAGACCACAAAGATGACAACATGGTTGAGCCAGGTGTCAGCACAGGCCAGCTTGAGGACAGACAGGATTTCACATAGGAAGTGGTTGATTTTGTGAGGCCCACAGAAGGGCAACTTCAGGATGAGGACTAAGTGGACCAGGGCCAGGAGGAAGCTAAAAGCCCAGGAAGTGATGGCCAGCACAGTGCACACCCTCCAGCTCATGATGGGCTGCAGGGGGTGACAGATGGCCACATAGCGGTCATAGGACATCACCACCAATATCATGCACTCTGTCACAGCAAAAACCAGATACAAGAATGTCTGAAGTATGCATGAAGCAAAGGAGATGGTCTTTTTGTGCATCATGAGATTCACCAGCATCTTCAGGTCAGTGCCTGAGGCATAGGACATGTCGACAAGGGCCAGGGGTGAGAGGAAGAAGTACATGGGGCTGTGCATCCTCGAGTCCAGGAAGATGAGGCCCAGGATGAGCCCGTTCCCCATCAAGGTGAGGCTGTAGAATAGTAAGAAGACTCCAAAGAGGAATAACTCCAAGCCGGGCTCAATCTGGAACCCCAGTAGGATGACTTCGGAGATCTGTGTCCAATTGCTCCCCATATTCTTGTGACAGATAACTAGTATGGTACACTTAGGACAGAGATTTCGGAGCTGCACAGTACAAAAGAGAAAAAGAAAGAGGAGAGTGGGAGTTAGGAAGAAAGGGCAGGAGAGAGAGAGATTCACTTTAAGGTTTGAATATATGCCAGAGGCCACAAATCAGTAATTCACGGGTGTGTCCAATGCAAGTTCTGTGATGTTCTGTAGATTTGGCTTTCAGGAATATTTTAAAAACTATAGTTATTTTCCAAAATTAGGAGATTTCACATAAACATTGGATTCTCTAGTTTCTTTTGAAAAAATATATTTTTTGTTGCATGAGATTTGTAAGCAAAAAGTAGGTGAAAATGATGGGGGTGTAGATGGAGACAAGTCTCTTTCAGTTACCCCCATTTCTGCTCATCTCCGTTTTCCCCAGTATTTAATGGCCATCGCCATTTAATGATTTTATTGTATTTACACCACTAAACACATACTTAGCTAAGAATAAGATGAATTTATTCTTAAGATGGGTTTCTATTTTCCTTTGTACTTCAAACACATGGATACAAGATATAAACTGTAAATACAAACTCCAAATTCGAAGCCAGAATTTAAAATAACACATCTCCTCCAAAACACCCAGAATGAATCAGAAGCTTGATGTGCTCCAAATCTGGAAAATAGACAATTATACCTGGAGCTCGGTTTTATAGGTCTGAGGCAAGTTATTAAAAATTAGGGCACAGGGCTGGGGATTTAACTCAGTGGTTAGAGTGCTTGCCTAGCAAGCACAAGGCCCTGAGTTTGATCTCCAGCACACACACACACACACACACACACACACACAAAAATTAGGGGACTAATATGACTACCAAGGGCTTGTGCTGAACCCACAAAAAGATTTTAAACAGGTATTGGTCCACTGCAAAAGGCAACTTTAGACAGTATATATGCTTGATGCCATTTTGGTTTGATTACCAGACCCTGATACCATCATTAAAGACCTGTTTTTGTGTAATAGGCTCATGGGACTAGGTGAAAACAAAACCTTAAAATCACAAGATAAAGAGAAGGCAAAGGCAGAAAAACCAAAATAATAATGAAAACCAACCCACTTCTCAAAATGTGCCTTAAATTTGCATTTGTTTCACGATACATATATTTCTTCTGAAAGAAGAAGACTAAATAATGGAACCTTAAATTCATTCACGATGAAATTTAAAAAAAAAGATAAAATTAAATGTATAGAACAGTCTCCCTAAGTCTCTAAGATAAGGATGATTAGGATTTTCTGGTTGATTAATGAAGGTATGATATTTACTTAAATGCCCCCTAAATTAAGAAATACACATGAGAATACACTTACTCTGCAAAAATCAAATCAATTGCTTATCTTTAAAATAAGACACATAGTCATACAATTTCAAAGAATCCATCAAAAGACATTTGGGGAGAGAGCCATGTACTAGAAGAGCTCATGAAAGAACCTGCCAAGATTTCAATATGTACAGACACAGGTCGCTTTGAAAGGGCAGTTTGGGAACATGAATAACAGACTGACTGGCTATACTTACATATGAAAAGGTTTCCTGCGCAAAAGAATGGAGAAAGTGGTGGAGAAAGAACCTTGGAAGAGCTTTTTACCAACAGTGATCCAGCACTGAAGAAAACCGGTGTCCTTAAATTGCCAGAAAAAGGTGTTTTGTTTAATGTGTGAAATAAGGTCAGCTGTACAGTCAAACAAGTTGGAGAACGTTTCATGACTGAAGATGACCCGAATCTGCACATCAAAAATATATCCTGAGGGGGCTGGGGATTTAGCTCGGTGGTTAGAGTGCTTGCCTCGCAAACACAAGGCCCTGAGTTCGATCGCCGGTACCAAAAAAAAAAAAAATAATAATAATAATAATAATATATAACCTGAGAACAAGGCAGGGCAAATAAAAAATAAGTTATCGATAAGTGTAAACTCCCAAAATTATCTCGATTATCTTTGCCCCGAGCTCCGCATCTCATGGTATCTTGACCCTCTGTGATGATTTCTGAGATCATTATTGCAACGACTCAACGTGTCCTTTACCTCCATTTCTCTTCAATACTCTTTCAAACACTACTCCACTTGCACATTTATTCTATAACTAACACAAGTTTAAGAAGCTAACTGATAGATTATTCAGTTAGCTTATAAGTGAGGCAGTCAGCTAGGGGAAGGGCTGTGATAGAGTTGGGGAATCGGCCATTTGATGGAATTGAAATAAGAAGAGACAGTGAGCTAGGACTTTGGATCAAGGATGAACCTCCTCAGGCAACAGGAAATGCAGCCCCTTCCTACTAAAGGGAGGCGCAGCCCCTCCCTGCTAAGCTCCTGAGTTCTGAGGAACTTTAAATGCAAAATAACCAGTTTTTCTCTAAAATCTCAGTTTCCTGCAAAGCCTGTGTACCAAGGAACTGGACATGTATGTACAGAGCCCGAGATCCAATTGGTCATTTTGAATCTACAAAGCCAGTTGTGGTAGGTCGCCCCTAAACAATTAAGGAATTCTTGTGCTCTGTTTATCTATAATTAGCTCCGGATCAAGGGACCACAAAGCCACCCACTTGGGATCCTCCTGGAAACCCAGAAGCTATTCTTATTTCTAATAAAAATTCTCCTAACCTCTTCCTTTGGTTAGGAACTTCCTTTGGTTAGCAACTTCCTTTGGTTAGCAACTTCATTCCTCAGTATTTGCAGGATCATGAACTCTGTACATACAGTGACACAATCTTATCTATTTAATTATTAATTACTAAATTTTTCTTCTGAATATATTAAATTGATTATGTAGATTATAATTTATTAAAGTTGGATATTAGAAGTGAATAGGAATCATACAAAATTGAATCAATGATTTCCACAATTACAAGATAAATGAAAAAATTAAAAACATCAACTCAACAGTACACAACTATCAAAAAGGGAAAATAGAAAAAGCTGATAAGAGTTTCAGTGAACAAAAAAATACAAAATAAGCAGCTACAAGTAAATCTACATATATTGACTGTCACATTATATGTAATTACAAAACACTAATAGACAGTTAATTAGATGAAAAAATCAAATTGCAAAATTCTTAGAAGAGCCACACTTAAACCATCTAAATGTGAATACTGCTGTCACACACGAACACACACAGATACACACACACAAAGTTTAAAAATGACAGAAAACATGTTCCAGGTAAACTGTAATTGGCGCTAGAAATCTTCATATTCCATAACATGTATAAGCATATAGGAGATAGTACAGATAATATCCACGTCAGCAAACACTAAATTAGGCTTTTACCATATACCATACACAAAAAATAATTTTAGGACGGCTTTAGATCTAAACACGAAAGACAAAAACAAACCTGCCCAAATATAGAGGTATACTTTCGTGATCTTAGAATAGGAAGTATTTCTAGAGCAGAATACAAACAGAAAACTTTAAGTAATTACAGTGTTATAAATACTGATGGAACGGTGTGTGGACTTTTAAAAATACAAGAACAATCATTTTCATCTTAGTTTTATTATTTTAAAAAAACTCATTTTCAAAGTCATCTTTAAGAAAATTGAAAGAGCGTAAGCATGGATGTTTTTTAATTTTTAAAAAGCAAAAAATTTCACTGAATGTGATGCTGGGTAAAAACATTTGCAAATTAGAGAAATTGTCTTTGTGGGAGCAATGTTTTATTGTATCTCCATCTAGGACTTTTCTCCAACATTTCTCCCTAAATGTAAAAAGTGAAGATGGCGATGGAGTCATCCCACACCAGCATATGCTAAAGCGAGTCCCAGGACAGCGGTGGTGGACCCCCAGCACGCATGCCACGGCGGGCACGCAGAGCCCTCTGTCGACCCCGCATTGGCCCAGCAGGCGAGCATTTGGCTTTAATTGCAGTGTTGGTGCTTTGTGATAAATAAGTGGGTTTGGGGCTGCAGTTTTGGCACTCGGTCTCGGAAGCGTCCGCCATCCCTGCCCTAGAATGAGGATGAACTGACGTAGGGGGCACCGGTACAGGCTTCTTTACTACTGGAAAAGAAATGACGAATCTTTATCGAAGGGCTTCAGGGCTTTCTCCTGGTACTTATTAACACCTCCTCCCAGACAACAGAGACAGGAAGACCTAAAGTACTTTTGCTGAGGGAGGTGGCACCTGTCTCTAATCCCAGCACTCAGCGGGTGCTGAAGCAGGAGGGTTGCTGGAAGTTCAAGGCCAGCCTGGGCTTCATAGTGAGTTCAAAGAAAGCCTGAACTATAGAGCAAGACCTTGTCTCAAACAAAAAAAAAAACAAGCAAAGAGATAAAAGACTTCTCTTTCCTGGCTGGAGAATGATTTCTCCAGTGTAGTAGGATGGATGGTTCTCTGTAGAAGAAATGAGAAACAGAGCACAGGAAAAATTACATAACACCTCAGAATTTTTCTTCTTCATCTGTAAAAATATGTGGCAAGATTGGATGGCTCCTCTGCCATTTTAGTTTGATACCACGACGCAGGGACATCTACCAAGCCCAGCTGCATCCTGTAGTGTTTCCCTGAAGAGGGTGGGAGTGAGAAGACTAACACAGCTACAGCAAACTTTGACACCAGAGGATCAGACATTATTTTGGGTCTGATCCAGCACAGTGCCAGAAGGGAGTCTCCATCTTCTTCCTAAACTTGAGGATGTTGGCTGGCTGGTTGTACATGGCTTCTGTAAACCATTAGCGTACATATAAGGATTCATACAAAGGAAGACAGTATTTCTGGTATTATGCTCAAGTTGGGCTGAAGTGTCAGGTAAGCTGACAGATAAAGGGAATGATCGTAGCCCACTCACCTACTTCTGAAACACCTTCACAGATGATCAGTCATTTTTTGTTTCTGCCCTAGAAACTGGGACATGACACGGGCCTTTAGGTGATTCTAGACGTGAGGGCCTCACACTCTGATCAGTTTACACCAGCCCATTTCCCAAAGCCATTCCGTGGAGTCCAAGGAAGAAACCACTTCCTCCCATTCCAAGTCTTCTTGATGGTGTAGCAGTGTACCACCTTCCCCACTGTTGTTGGCACTCCCACTTTGTCATGTGTGTGTGTGTGTGTGTGTGTGTGTGTGTGTGTGCACGCGCGCATGCGTGCGCGTGTTCAAGCAATTGCTTATACAAAGAAGTGAGAACTATGGGAGAATGATAGGACTGTTCCTACTCAAGAAGAGGTTGACTTAAAATATTCACAGAAATTAGTCCTGCTTTATGGATTATATCACATAATAGTGTCCCCAAGGATGTGGACTTATTGTGCGCACGGCCTTGGGGCTGCACCTGTCTCCAGGTCCTGCAGCGGAAAGTGGGCCCCGTCAAGAAGCAGCCTGTGGACCCCCGTGGGAATCATTAGATTGGGACTCACTAGATTGAGACTCACGGGACTCTCCCCTCAGGGAGAGTGCACACTTCACTTACTCGAAATTGTTATCATGAAATGAATTATGAAGAATTTCCATGACCGATGTATTTTTAAATTCAGGTGTTCATCGACATTGAATTTTATGTCCTTGATACCTTCTTCATTTTCTTGGACTCCAATAAGCTCCTTATTTGTCCCATTTTTCAGTATTTTTCCATCTTCTTTTCCAAATACATATCCAACTTTTGGACCGGACTTTTAGCACTCTCTTTGCTGAGCATTTTGCTGTTAGAGTCAAAGAACATGACAAATGACCTGTGTGCTGTGTAGACAAAAGCTGGAGAAAGACACAGTCTGTGACTGTTTCCAATTTGTGGTGATTCAGCTCTGTCCAGCTCTTGTTTCATGAGGATGAAGATAGGACACTCTCTTTTGAAAAAGTGTATTTGAAGTACCATGTACACGGCTGGGAGAAATTTTTCAAAATAAGAATGGGATGGGAGGGTGCTCGCTTTGGCTGCACGTATACTAAGAATGTGATGGGAAGGGAGAAATAAAAAGCAAAGCTACCTTTGCTTATAGAATTAAAAGAAAGTGTGAGAGGATCTTATTTGTATTTTAATGTAATTCTTCAAAATTAAAATATAATCTCTAAGTAATTTCTATGTATTCATAGAATAATTACACTACAAGAAAAATGAAGCAAAATATGGCAAATAAAGGCCAATCCAAAGTGCTTTCTGTATAAGTGTTTCTTTTTTCGAAGTAGTTTTAGATTTACTGAAAGATTTGCACAAACATCAGAGTTTCCATTCATTCACATCCAGTCTGTCCTACGTTACATTTGTGTGATGTACTTTTCCCTAATAGCCAATATTTCTGTATTGTTATTAACAAAAATCTTTGTCTTTAAAAATTTCTTTAATTTTTACCCAATGTCCTTTCTCTGTTCCAAAACCCATCTAGGATAACATGTGCCTTTAGTCATCGTGTCTCCTTAAGCTTCTCTGTAGTTTCTGATATTGTCCTTGTTTTTAATGACTTTATCAGTTTTGAGCAGTACAAGTCAAATATTTTGTAAAATATACCCTGATGAGAATTTTTAAAATGGAATATAATTCACATTCCATAAATTCATGCTTAAGGTACACTTCAGTGATTTTTCAGTATATTCACAAAGTTTTGCAATGGTCACCGTATCTAATTCTGGATCATTTTTATCACCCAAAGAGAATTCCACACCCACTGCCATTCACTAATTTGTCCCCCTCTAACACCTGGAAAACATGAATCTACTTTCTGTCTTCATGGGCTTAGCTTTCCCAGACATTTCATATAAATAGCATCATGTAATAAGTGATATTTAAAGAGCTTGTCTTTTATCATTAATCACGATTTCAAAGCTCATCCATATAGCACCATGTATCAGTACTAATTCCTTTTCAGGGGCTAGTAACAGTCCATTGTGCAATGCTACCTCTTTCGCACATCCATCAGCTAATGGAAATTTGGAGATTTTCACTTTTTCTATGAATAATGCTGCTATAAGCATATATGTACAAATGTTTGCATGAATATATATGTTCAGTGCTTTTGAAAATACAGTTACTGATGGGCTTTTCCGGGTCACACAGTAAATATGTCTAAATTTTGAGGAGTGGTCAAAGTAACTACACTCTTTTACATTCTTACCAGCAACACGTGGATATCACAGTTTCTCCATATCGTCACTAATACTTCTATTCTTTGTCATTGGAATTATAAACATCCTTCTTGGTATAAGTATTATTTCAGTTTGGTTTTTGCTCCTAATTATTGATGGTATACAGCTTATTTTCACATGCTCATTTGACTATTTGCTTGTCTTCTTTGGAGAACTCTGTTCAAATTTTTAAAATATTTTCAATTGGGTATTTTGATTATTGCATTGTAAGAGTTTTTTTTTTTTTTAATATTCTGGGGAGTAGTTCCACATCAGATGCATGATTTTTAAGTACTTTTGCCTATCACATACCTTGTTTTGTTTTCGATTTCTTCGTAGTATCCTTTGAAGGGTAAAACATTTTCCTTTTATGGAAGTCCAGTGTAACCAATATTTGTGGTGTTGTTGCTATTGCCTCTGTATTGAATCTAATGTTAAGAAGTCATTGCCTAACTCAAGGGTGCAAAGATTTGTGTTCACACTTTCTTTAAGAATTTTATAATTGTATATATCACATTAAGTCCCTGATCCATTTTGAGTTAGGCTGGCATATTAAATGAGATAGAAGTATGGTTAGACTCTTTCAAATATGAATATGAAGTTGTCGTAGCACCATTTGGTGAAAAAAATTCTTAAAGATATTTTGCCTGTTTTTTTTCTTCTTTCCTTCTTTCTTCCTATCCATCCATTTATCAAGAGAGATACTTACGATAAGAAATTGACATGAGAGAAGCTGAAGACCCAGGAGGGCCAGTGCTGTAGTTCAAGTCCTCCAACTCGGCCTACAGGCTAGAGAATCATGTCTCATCTCAAATACCATCAGGCAAGGTGAGTGAAACTCTCTGCCTAGGCCTTTTGCTCTGTTCAGGCCCTCAACAGATTGCACAAAACCCACTGATGTTGTGAACAACCAGCTTTATTCAGTCTACCAACTCACATATTAAGCTCATACAGACACCCAGCATAACATCAAACTAAATATCTGGCTTGTTGCCCAGTCGATTTGACATGTGAAATTAACCACCCCATGCCCCCATTGAAAATCAACTGACAATAGAGTTTATTTTTGGATTTTCAATTCCTTGTCATTGGTCCATATGTCTCTCTAGGTCAGTACCATAAAGTCTGGGTCACTGTGAATTCGTAGTAAATTTTGAAATCAGAAATCGTGAGTCTTCAAACTTGTTTCTCTTTTCAAGTTGTTTGGCTCTTCTGGCATGTTTGCATATCCAAATTAATGTCCTATTTTAAGATCGGTGTATCAGATTTTACAGAAAGAGCAGGTGAGATTTGCACAAGGATCTCGTTGCATCTGTGGATCACATTTGGCAGTATTAGCAACTTAATGGTAGTAATCCTCCAATCCATGAACATGGACTGTCTTTCTCTCTTTAATTTAGACTTTCTTTACTTTCCTTCAGTGATATTTGGTAACTTATGATATTTGTGTCTTAAACTTCTTTTGCTAAATGTGTGGCTAATTACTTTATTCTTTTTGATGTTTTTATAAATGGAATCCTTTATTTTCATCTTCTTCATTGCTAGTGATTTTCATATATTATCCTTATATTCTGGAAATTTATACTCATTAGCTGTAAGTATGTGAGTAGGAGCATGTGCATTTCCAGATTATTCTATATACAACATTATTTTAATCTGCAAATGAAGATGGTTTATTTCCTGTCCAAATTTCTTGCCTTTTATTTCAGTTTTTTTACCTAATTATAATGATGAAAAGCTTAGAGATATAGCAGGCGGCAGTTTTTGTGATTCTCATTTCTGAGGAGTTCTGAATAGAGCTGAAAAGTGAATTTAGATGTTGGAAAGTCTGGCTATATCAGAGTTGCCTTCTAGCCAGGATGGAGAGATTTTAGCAAGTCTTTGCACTAGAAATAAAAGTCAGATCCTACAAAGGAGTTCTGCCTCTCTTATAATTGTTTGTAATTATAAAAACAAATTTAAAAATCACCTAATTTTTAGAGATTAATAAAGAGCCTCTACAATGTATCACTGAAAATGTAAAAAGCACCAAAAAGGTGATTCATAATCAAGACATAAAACAGTCAATATAAGAACACCAGAAATAGTACAGATGCCAAAGTTCCAAAGACTTTGGTGTAAATATTATGAACATGTTAAATAAAATGGAGACAAAGATACAAAAAATGTATGTGACATATTATTTTGAGAAGGAATTAGAATCTATGCAAAGAAATAAAATTATTTTAAGATAGCAAAATATATCTGAAATTAATAAAAATTAGATAATATAAAAGCAAGCTACAATCAGTAGAAGATAAAATTTTTAAATTAAAACAAAGATTAATTAAAACAATTCGAACTCAAGAATAAAACAAAGTACTGTAAAAATATACCAAATTATAAAACACAGCGAGCATTGTGGTTATAAATTTAACATATGCCTACAAGAAAGTGCAAATAAAATGGATATTAATAAATGTCTGAAAATTTCTAAAAGAAGATGAAGTCGATCCTCCTATGAATTAAGAAATCTCAGCAAAATACAGCAGGAAAAGTGGAAGAAAAATAAATCGCAGGCAAACCATGATCATATCATAGCCACACACATGAAAAAGTGGAAGAAAGAAAAAATCGCGTACTGAAAAATAAAGCACAGCACCCCATTACCATCAAGGAGCATTTTCTTTGGCTAGAAAAAAATCTCAGTGTTTCTTACAATATAGGTCTGCTAGCCATGAAGACTTAGACGTTTCTTCTCTCTCTCTACTCTCCCCTCCCCCTGCCTACTTCCCTCCTCCTTGCTCTCTCTCTCTCTTCAGTTTGCTTCCATCAAGTTATCAATAAAATTTTCTATGTTTGAATTTTAGATTTGCAGTTAATTCTTTCAACTCTTTCAAGAATAGTTCCATTTTTTTCTCAGTTCCTTAATTTCAACCAAGACGTCAGTTGCACGTGTTTTAAGTTCTTAATTTCTGGTGGCCAAGCGTGGAGGTCCTTGTCTCAAGAGCGCGGCTGAACTCTAATGTCACACCTGACATAGGTGAAGGGTCGTCTGGGACCTCTGGAGTCACTGTCGCCTGTGATTCCTGGGAATTGGCAAAGAGCCTAAGAGCGAGTACAGATTCATGTACTCAGACGTTGTTCTTGCGAGATCACCTGCATTAAAGTGCTGCTTGTTTGCTTACTATCTCACCAGTATTTTAAGGTGTTTCATCATAAGACAATCTTCCCATGCATGTTCTTGGGGATTTTTGTAGAAAACCCAAAATGAAACCATCAAGAATTTAACTGCGTTATTGTTACTCTTTTTCAAATAAATTACATTTGACAGAGTTAAAATTTTAATATTTAAGTCTACTGCTTTCCAATGGATTCAGAAGAGTCGTAGCAGATATCTAAGCAGAGAGACAGTCAATGATACTTAAGAATGACCCACAGGTACCTCACTTCACGTCATCTAACATTCCTCTTGCTTTCTGGTCAGAGACCTCGCTGTGTTCCCCAGGCATGGCTGGGAGTGGACTACTTGGTAGCTGTGCTCATGATGTACGTAAAAGTCCAATGCAGGGTGATTATGTGCCCTGGAGTGAGGGGCCCATATTCTGATCAATGGAGATGGCAGTGAGCAATTAAATTCTTCCCTCTAGCTGCTTCTGCACTGACCTTGCTAGATACATATTTGCAAATCCTCTCCGAAGGCAACTCCATGAAATAAGCAATCTATTTTTAACACCAAAAAGTGGCTAGTTTCAGTAAATGCCCTTGAACTTCCTCTCCTCACTCAATTGCCTCACTCCTCCCTCATTTCTAATTAAATGTTGTTACGTAAGTTTTTACATCTGCTTTTATTTGGCTAGGGCAGAGTAATATTCCATACTGACAGAACTATAGACATATCTGAAAACAACGGTAGAGCGAGCTCAGCCTCAGAAATACGGAAAAGCAGAAACTTTGTCCCCCCTAGTGCCAGTAAAGTGTAGAGGAAAAGGAAGCCAGGTAAGAAAAGTAAATGGTCAGATGCATGAATTTCTCATTCTGGTCTAAAATCACAGGGACTTGTTACATATGAGGGTACGTAAATCTCTCAATCTGAAAACAGACTAAATACATCTGTGCTGGACTTATTGTGGTGAACTTGAGCAGAAATGCCCAGTGAACTGACTTCATGTGGTTCTGGGCTAGAATATCCACCTGAAAGTTATTTCTGACACACTATAAAGGAGAAGGGGAGCAGAAGATCGGGGCCAGCTGTTTCCCAGGAGAAGCTTGTTGTGGCTGGTTCTCCTGAAGGGGACTTGAATGTTCTCGTCACAGAAGGGGCTCGGGGCCTTGCTGTCATCAGGGATGGCTGCTGTTGACTTCAGGGGAGCTCTGGTCTTCATCTCCACTGCGAGCATGGTATCCTGGCTCCAGTGCAGATTTCTTCAGCCTTTTAGTGCAGACACAGAGGTACACTGGAATTTGCCGTGGGCTCCCAGTACTTGATTGGATCTTTCTGATCTCCAGTGTACAGACAGACATTCTGCACTCTTCCTGCATTTGGCTTGTGTGTGTGAATGTTGTAACTTGTACTCGTCCTGTATTAAATCTGCTGTCTTGCAAACCATTGACTTTAGGAAAGTAACTACTACACCATCCTTACATTTCCAATTTTCACCCCTGTCAGGAGACTGTGAGGTGGGGGAGCTTCATAAAACATCAAGGCTAGAAAAAGTTCCCAGGGCAGCTCTCCTGGCTTCGCTTTGCCTCTATGTTTTCTGGAAGGAATCCAGACAATTCCACATGTTCCCAAGTCACAGCAGTGAATTCAAGTGTTAAAGACAGTAAAACTGGAGCTTTCATGGGGAATCGCCATAGTGTGGGAAGATTAGGATACTCGCGTACCTGAGCGCTCTGGGGTGGTCCGAGGAGGCCAGAGATCACAGCACCAGGAATGGGTGGTATGCGGATGACACGCCAAGGGTATGTGGTTGACAGCAACTAAATAGGAAAGGAGAACACACATTTCACAGTCCCCCACTTCAGGGCTGAAGGCCAAACAGGTGCCAGAAATAGGTCAGAGAGGCCAATTTCAGCAGATAATATCATGCTCTTACCAAGGACCAAGCAAATCTTACAAAGAGACCAATACACAGACAAGGATGAGGTGACATAAGAAAGAGGCTAACATGTTCATGACGGGGTCATACATGCATGACCGTCCCATCAGGCAGCTTGTACCACCTGATAGGACTGTCCGATGCAGCCCAAATCCAAGGCAGTGTAATCCCAGTACACGCTGCTGGAAGTCAGGACAATAGTTTCCTTCTGAGAGGAGAGACATCTGATGCTTTAAATCCTCTCTACAAAACACCTTTTAAAAATTTTTGAATATTTATCTTTTATACAAGTTGGATAGTTAAGATATTGAATTATTACAAGGACTTTGACAAAAGAATTGAAAAATATCTTTATACATTCTCTCCCACTACTTCTCAACATCTATCACTTTAAAACAAATGGAAGAGTTTTGCATTGGCATAAAAAGGCTATTTTACTCCTCAAATATCTTAATTTAAATGAGACTATTCTGGTTAATGTATAACTCAGTATCATTGCTCAACTAGTCATCACAGCTATTACAGGCTGTCTCATTTGCCAGAATGTTTCTCCAACTTCTAATTATTTTAAATAGGAGACAATTGGCCAAATCTGTGTGAGCGAATACGCAGCTGCTTCAGGGATTCTCAGTTATTTCCATTCTGTTCTCTTCCCTTCAGCGTTGTGTCGCATAGACCTCCACCTGGCCCCACAAGCAGAAAGAGAGAGAGACAGAGAGTGCTTGTATAGCCTATAGGGTTATTGGTACGATACCTGTAGCGGTTTTCTTGTACCAGTTATATTCTCAATCCTCTTTCCCTTGAGCGATAGCTTGTGCTTTTATTACCTAAGATGATTAGGTGACTAGAAAATGTACTGTCACAGAAAAACATATGCATATTTTGGATGTAGACTTGGTTTTATAGTAGATGACAGTAGCTGAATTAAAATGTTTGAATAAAATTTATATTATCAAGCTCTTCCTACTCTTATTTGTTAAATGCTCTATCGATCGTT
>PVJO010026176.1:0-21512 GCA_004026905.1 Hystrix cristata
AGAATTGAGAAGCCTGGAATATCATGCCTAAGACGAGCATAGAAATTGTCTTACTTGACCCCTCATTTCCCTCCCTAGGGAAGCAAATCCGGAAGAATGAAGCACACTGTTATTAGTTACTCAACTTGACGGTGCAGTTGTGGCACAGCTGGGTCTCCAGAGGACAGAGCCATTTCCACCAGGGCTCTGGCTTGTGTTCCTTGTTTTTCACTCAGTGCAACTGGGCCGAAGAGTCTGCCTGAACTCAGATCCCCATTCGGAAACGAGGGGGAGTGAGCTGCACTCTGATGTCATGGATACAGGTTGGCTAGGACCACACTGCGCTGGACACACAAGCCTTGCCGTGTGGACCAAGCACGATGCTGAAAATTGTATAAATAATTTTGTTAACAACCATATTTTATAAGCATAGTTGTCTGGTGTAGGGAAATTAAAGGAATCAATTTGGAATCATTTTGTGAGACAAGTTAGTGTTTATTAGTCTTGCCTTTGTGATAAAGTCAGGTTTGTGCAAAGCAGGGTACCTGTGTATTTAGATGTATCATATGAAACCTTGAATCAGGTGGCCTATCTATGTCTTTATTTTCTCGCCTCTACTATGCTGTAGATATTCCTCAGCATTTCTGACAGGACAACCTTGAAGTCACCACTTGCCAGGCTGTAAAAGGGGCATTATGCTAGGCTGGGGGTGCACTGAGTGAGAGCACTTGCCCAGCAGCATGCACAGAGGCCTGGGTTTGATCCCCAGTCCTGCAAACAGAGAAGAGGCCTTCGTTTCACTGCCTTGCAGTAGCATTAGTGGCAGGCTTTCCTCGCTGATCCTGGTTGGAAATATATTGCCCTGAAACATGAAGTATAGATCAGGAGTGTGTCTGAGAGGGCCTGGAAAGTATTTCTCATGGTAGAGAAACTATTCACAGTTAGGAGAAGCCCAGACAGAGCGTATGAAAATCCAGTTCTACTTAATTTGTGTATTGCAGCACTCCCAAATATCAGGTACTGTGTCTGTGGAGTAGAGAGCCCAGTGGCCTGTCCCTGCCTTCCAGTGTGAGGGGGGGCAGTGGGCCTCCAAGCAAGGGGGAGCGCCTGTCATACCCTGCTTGGAGACCACTTGCCATCTGTGACGCAGTCTGGTAATTAAAGGTAGAGCCATTTTCCAACAAGATCCTTTTATTGTATTGAAGTGGTTCCAGCAGATTCAATCAGAGGAGCGGAAGAGTAGCAGAGGCAAGAGAGATGTGGAAGGAAAGTATGGAAACACACTGTGACTTTAAGCTGGGATTCGGTGATTCCCAAGCCAAGAACCCTTTCGGAAGATCTCTGTTTGGAAGCATCAAGCTTTTGCTGTGCAGAGAAATGTCTTTCTGGCTTTCCTCCAGCACTTGAAGCTGTACGTTCCGAAGGTGAGCTCAGGTCTTCCCAGCCCTCCCCTCAGCTCCCGCAGTGCCAGGAACCAAGATGGGTTGCACCTGGCCATGGCAACAGTATCATTTTTTAGAAAAGCCAGTCTGAAAACTTACCATGCTTAAAAGGAACATTGACAGATAAGCAGTCTTCAGGATGCCATTTCCAAAAATCCATCTCTAACGAGGCGTAGCTAACAAAATGTGTATGGTGATTATTTATTCTGCCAGAGAGTCCCAAGGTGATAGAATCAGCTGCATGTGAAATTTGCTTTGACAAACCATCCCTGATTGTGTAAGCCCTCGTCGTGCTCCTGACTGGGAAGCTCCATTATTGACTGGCGCTTCTCATCAGCTCTTCGTGCAAATGGCAGGAGATAGATTGAAGTCACCGCCAGGCTTTCAGTCATGTCCCAGGAGCAAGCTGCTGCACAGGGGAAAGCTCAGGGGCAGCAAGATACAGGGCAAAATGCAGTTGCTTCAGTTGCTTCCCTGAGTAGCAGCCATGCTTCTATGGACGACACGTGGGGAGGCGCCGAAGTCCAGGTGCCGGGGTTAAAGTGACTCCAGGTCCCAGAGAACCCCACCTCAACAGGGCTTTGTCCTTCAGCGTGTGCCCAGTTTCCCAAAAACTTAAGAACGCACTTGCCTGGAAGTTCTGCAAGCTTAGACCGCTTGTGGTTTACCCAACATTATCTGCTGATGTTTAGATAGCTGTGTGTCAGGACTGCAGGGTTCAATCTTACAGCATGGAGATGTGTCAACATTTTTCAGGACAGAGGACCTGGGCAAGTGAGTGAGTGACTTTGATTTAAGATAGTAAAGTCTTTGTAAAGAGTTAATAAATATCATATCATCATTGTCTATTAGGTTCAGCTTCTAAAAACAGAGACTGGAAATAACAGTGGCTTAAATAACACAGAGGTTGATTTTTGCACATATAAAATAAGTTTAGATGCTCAGATTGGTTCAGAATTCAGTTATAGTACTCTCGCCTCCATGGCCCAAGATGATTTTTGGAGTACCAGCCATCACATCTGTGTTCCAAGCAGGATGATGAAGGAGGAAAAGCAAAAATAACACCTCTTGATGGAATCCATTTTGTTTAAGGGAGTTCCACCAGGTGACTTAATTTTATTGACTAACCTCATTTACAAGGGGGAGCTGAGCTATGTATTATTTTAGCTGGGTACATTGCTTCTCAGAATATAATGGGCAGGTAATGGGTAGGCCCTGGCATGCCATTTTTTAGGGACAGTCTCTGACTCTAAAGTGGAAAGAATATTGGCTTAGAACCTGGTTACAAATGCGTTTGAATCCTGGTGCTATTACTTTTTAGCTTTGTGACAATGGACGAGGTATTTTCATTTTCTGGACTAATTTTTTAAGCTATAGAAAATGAAGATAATAATCCTACAGCATTGTGCTGTTATAAGGATTAGGTGAGACAGTGCATGTGAATTCTCAGCACAGAGTCTGACATTTGAACAGTAGGTATTCAATAAATACTAGTGCCCTCTCCCTTTTCCTGTCCATTCGAATGTACCATTTACCCACATGGAGGCTTTGACCACCAGCTCCTTGGCTGCAGCCGATAGTGCAGATTCCCTGGCTAAAGGGCAGAGAAAAATGACTAATCATGTCTTTAATAATTCCAGCAACAATACGAGCTAGCTGGGATCACGTGCCATGCCTTCTGCACGCAGGCCCTGTGCTAGATGACACAGATGATCTCATTTAGCCATTAGAGCCCATCACGCACTGCTCAGACCCTTGGTGTCTTTAGCCATGGCAACACCCAGTGGCTCACCCCATGTCTCTGCCCCAAGGCTCCTGCAGCCTCTCTGCCCACCATGCAGAGAGCCCAAGTTTCTGGACCAACATGGCCTCAACCGACAAGTGACCACAGCAGGAATTTGAAAGTCTAGCTCCCTCACTTGCATTAGGGCCACTTGTGAAGAATGACTGCAGGCTGATGCCCTGTTGATGACGCTGGGCTCCTGTCTCTTGTTTGGCTTCTCTACTTCCTGCTGGCCTTGCCAGCTGCCTTAGTGGGAGCGTGACCTAAATAATGTGCAAGAAACCCTCCTCTCAAGAGTTATTTCTGAGGAATCTGACCTAAGATATGCCCCCAGTGCCATGAGGCTAACCTGTTATAATAAACCCTTTCCCATTTTACAGAAACAAAATTGATGCTTAGATAACTTACCTCACTTACCTGTGGTCACACAAGTAAAGTGGCAGAATTATAATTTGAACCCAAGTCTACCTGTAAGCACCCTGAGATCTTATCTTCTAGCTGTCTATTTTGCCTGAATCTTTATTCAGTACCTGGGCCTGGGACTTGGCAAAGCACCAAGGGCTTCCGCGTGCAGAATTCTCTAGCCCTCTTGCAGGGCAGATGTGGCCCATTGTCTCTAAGGGGTACTTACAACAGCATCCAAGTTCTTTGTGAGGGGTATGTCAAGGGGGTCCTGAAACTCCCACGCTTTTGATAGAGGTTCGGTCCTCCTAAGTTTGGGGAGAGGGCGATGGAAACACTGGTTAGGATGAGGGTGTGCTGTGCCTGGCAGGGCAGCCAGCGTAGTCCAGCATGGTGGTCACAGGATGGAGGCCACGGCATTCATTCCTTGCACCAGTCCCTGCCCCCTTCCTCTCCCAGCACACATTGCACCTGGCCTGGCATGCCAGCGTCCATCCGCCCCCCAAACTGGGCTGACTTCTCTGTATTGTTTCCAGGCCACCTTGACTTTATCTTTGAAAGAGTGGCACATCTGGGCTTTCCTATTTCCAAAAGACTTGGAAGCTCATTCCTTTCTCTCTCTTGGGCTTGAGGAGACTGTCAACACCATTTTCATGGAAGGAGACTGGGAAATAATAAAATTAGCATTAAAAATTTCATTAATTACAAAAGGCTCTCATTATCTGAGAATGCTTGATACCAGGAAAAAATAAATAGCCACTTTTTTTTTTTAAATAGCCACTTGAAAGTGAATCCACTTAAAACATTGACAGAAAAAGAAAAGATCACGGTAAATAGGAAACCCAAAAACCAGTCAACAACAAGAAAAAACAGCTTTATTCAAATTTTTCCTATAAAATCAAACTAAAATTATAAAAATAGGTTGATGTTATGTGGAACAAAATTTAGGTCATAATATCAGCTATCAGCTAATTCTTAAAGAAGGAATAAAATAAACTTTTCAACAAAATTGGAAATTTGTCTGATATTAAAGTCCTCACATTTAACTTTTGGGGCACAATCCAAAAGAGAGTAATAGTTTGCAATATACTTGAGTTTGTGTCATTTTTTCCCCCAAAACTTTGATATACAAGTAATTTTCTTTGAAGCACCAGTAACATTATTTACTCTCTTTATTTGGGATTTGGCTACTTCTGCCCATATTTGTCAGTTGGTGGTAAGATTGCCTGAATTGAGTAGCCTTCAGCATCGCTTTTATTGATCTTATGAAGCCCTTCATTTATTGCCAGGTTTGCAGTTTTATCTGGCTTTTTTTTTCTTTCTGCATTCACATATATGGTCAGATATTGTGGGTTTTCAACCATGGGAAGGGAGCGTCCTCTTCTTTTGGCAGGAGGGAGCGCTTGTGTTCATTGTAAGGAGTTTTGAAGTGGGGGTCGATTAATCAATGACTACTTTTGGAGTATGAGACCATTGCTGTCCTGGGCCACTCCGGATTTCAGGCCATTGTGCAATGAACATCCCAGTACAAGGGCCCTTCTACACCTATACGGTGATTCAGTGTTTGTGAAGGTCTTTGACATTTCATTTGATCCTCATTGCTGCCTGGTGAGGAACCATTATTTTCCCTGTTACTTTTCAAAGAGCCAGAAAGGTTGAGCTGCCCAAGTTCTCACAGCTGCTTCAGAAACAGAGCCAGAGCTGGGATACTGGTGTGCCGATTGTCAATTTTTGCTCTCTGACGCATCACCATGTTGGTTTACGTGAGAGGAGCCCTGAAATATGTTTAAGACGCTTCCCAAACCCTCTTAGAAAGAATTTAGTACTTCTAAAAGATACATTAAAGTCTTCATGGTGAAAAAAAAAAATCAGAACATCTTGAATTAATTTGAAGGTTTATTATTCTATCATAAATTACATGCCGTGGGGTAGTTTTCTTATGCTCACCTTCACTGCAGGTTTCCAGATGGCCCTGCTGTCTTGCCCACACCTAGCGGGGTCACTGCAGATCCTCACAAGGCCTGGAAGGGTCGGACTCCCTGGTTCTGCTGTGGTCCCGTCCTCCTGGGAAGGAGGACTGTTGAAAGCAGAATCTGACACTTGGGAACCCTCCAGTCTAGCTCTGTATCCTCATCAAGCTGCCCCATTTGCAAAGCTCATTTCTTAGCTTTACCACAATCAAACCTCACTCCTCTGCTGGTAGCAGAGTCTGCCCTGGGCAAGAAGCTCTCTCTGGTCTGAAAGTGCTATTTGGCTCACCTTGGCAACAACATCACTTCAATTAGGGTCAACAGCCCTCTTAATTATGCTCGATTCCTCGGGCAACAAGGTAATGCTTCATTCAGAATTTCATCTCTTAGTGAGGCCAGTAAGAGTCCCTTTGGTCTACTCCAGGCAAATTATCAACAAAAAAGCCTGAGACTTCAATATTGCGGCATCGCCATCCATTCATTAGGGTCTGTTTTATTAGCCTCCTGTAGATTGGAGCCGCCAGGAAGGGGACATTTGGCTGCCAGGGAAGGCTGAGATGTTCCCAGCAGCCATGCTGGCGTGGTGGCCAGGGAGGGAGGAGGTGGTCCTTGGAAGCTTGCTGGGGGAGACTGAGTGGAGGAAACCTGTTTTTCTTCCTCTAATCACTTGTAGCAGGTGAAGCATTCTGTCTCTCATTTCTTTCCAAGGATGTGACCTGCAAGGCCAAGGACTCCCAAGACTTATCCAGTTTATTCTGCTTCTTCTAAAGTGCTGGCTCCCATGTGCTGGCCACGGAGCCAGCAGGACTGAGGGGTTATTGCAGTGGGTCAGGGAAGCCATGAGTGCATCCAGCAGTGCAATTTTTCAAGACTTTCCAGATGCTTCTGGGATGAATAAAATAAAAATTCATTAAAGAGCTATAGAATTTGCTGTAGTTCTATCAGGAGCCTTTTGGGGTGGGTATTACCCCAGCCTCTGAAGATTCCTTTCCTTTGAAAACTAAGCTCCTTCTACCAGTAGAAACTTACCCTGGGCCTGTGTTGGTACCACAGGAGCCCCTTCTGGCCAGTCACAGCCCACAGCCCGTTATGCTTGTATAAGCTCAGTTATCCTGTCCCTGCAGGTTAGAAACTTGAATTTGTCTTCAGAGATAGCCTTTGGGCACAAGTGAGTACCCTTGAGGTAACATGAAGTGGGAACAGCAGGGTGGCATCGTGCCATCCCCCATTACCGCACAGAGAGCAGGGACGGGGGGAGAAGAGTGTTGCAGTCATATGAAGGAAATAGGAATCGAGGCACCGCACAGCTGGGCGCCGCTCTGGCTTCTTGCCTCCCAGAGCTTGGATGCAGAATGGGGTGCATCACTGGTTTCTGTAATTTCAACAAAAGAAACTTTGGCAGAACAGTGACTTCTTGATACCATATATTTCCTCAGAGACTGACTAGGTATCAAAGCATAACTTACTATGAAGGCTCCTGGTTTTTTTTTTTTTTCATATACCATGATGTTGGTTCTTAATAAGAAGTTTTAGATGTTGGGAGTCTCTAAGAGTTTTATGGAGAAGTAGATCATCAGTCACGGGAGAGAATGCACACAAAGCACTCAGCACCCTTCACAGGTGAAGTACTTATTGTCTTCACCACCTGGTGACTGGTGACCAGGACCCGCAATGACCTAGTCTGCAGAGACCTCCCTGAAATCTGTCCTTTATGGGTCTGTCATGATTTGACCATGTCCTCCCTTGCCCTGAAGATCTTTGCAGTCTCGGTGCACTTCCCTCTTTCCAGAGCAGGACGAGCGTGCGCTGGGACTGTCCTGGATGGAGCGGGTCTCACAAGCACCACTGGGGCAAGTGTCGAAGCAAAAATTCCCAGGCCCTTTCTTGACCCACTGAGTAGAAGCTAAGCTTCTGTGCCTTCAACAAGTGCCTACGTGCTTCTCATCAGGGAACTGTGGAAACTGCTGAGCTATGAGGATTGTAAAGCCTGTGTCCGGGTGCACGAGCCTCGGGTCTGAGGAGGTGGTTTTGATATAATTGTTATATGTGCACAATATTAGTAAT
The DNA here is from genome assembly GCA_004026905.1 of Hystrix cristata. NCBI lineage: Eukaryota > Metazoa > Chordata > Mammalia > Rodentia > Hystricidae > Hystrix > Hystrix cristata. Next base: position 7,641 of record PVJO010026176.1, read on the forward strand.
ATTGTACATATTAACATATTAATATGTAAATTACACATTATGTAATTTAATATGGATTATATCAATACATATACTTAGCATACAATATGTTATAGAATATGTTATATAATCATATTAATATATTATATATGGTATGCATTACAAATAGTATATATATAAATATGTAATGTATATGTTAACCATTTTTTTAACCTCGGGGTAATTTTGTTCGCACAATTATCCAGCATGCAATTGCAATTGCCCCTCTCCACCTCCCCTAAATAATTCCAAGATCTAAATTACAATTTATTCTTTTTTATTTTCTCCTCTCAAATCCTGATTGCTTTTGGGAAGCCATCCCCATTACAGGTCCAGGGGATGGGCCCTGTTAAATCAAATTGTTACACCAGATTTTGTGATTTAAGTGTAAGCATGTGATCCAAGCTGGGAATTTCAGGACCCAATTCTTGGGTGGGATGGTGTAGTTTAAGGTTGTGAAGTATGGAACTGCTGCAGCTATTTTGTGACCATCAGGGAAACATCTTTAGTAGGACTCTGAAATTGTGGAAAGTAGAACAGATAATATAAAAGAAACCAAGCCCTTGTTTATATTATTGGGGTACCAAAGCTCAGCTCCTCTTTGTGCTTTCCATTTACTCGAAGTGAAGAATTTCCCTTACTATTTTAAGGCGAGTTGGGTATTTCCATGCAACAAAGTGTGCTAATAAATACATTTAACAGCACTTCAAAATCCCAGTGTTTATTTCATATATTGGTATAAACTTATCAAGGCATTAAATCTTTGATACCCAAACAATGGATTTGAGTTTTGGCAAGAGACTGAGGTGCTTAAAGGTGTCGTCCGGGAAGATTTAAGAGTTTTCTATTCTCAGACTTTTTTTTAAAGACAGTGGATTTTCTAGGATAATTTCAGTGATGTCCTCAGAGCAGTGGATGGATGAATTATTAATTTTCCTCATACAGGATCCCTTTTACTCTTTGATTCCAAACAATTGTCCAAGCTTTCTTCTGCTCCAGATTCCTGATTTCAGTTCTGAACTGCACCCAACTCTCCTGGAGCTACTCGAATGACACTTTGCAAACATTCTTGAGCAGCCCTGCCCAGATGCCTGCTCCTGGCCACCGAGGAATGAAAGGGCTCTTTCTCTCCCTCATCCGTGAATAACCAGATGTGTCACTTGGCTAACCAGGAATATTTTTATTGCACACTGTGCTGTTTCCACCGACCACAATTCCAAAGCCGTTAAGACAAAAACAGAAAAATGATCATCTTCTGGTTTGTTTGGTTTTCTGATGTGGACTAGACGAGGCAGACATTATTCCAGGGTCCTAAATCTTTCCTGTTGAAAGGCCCACAGTGTCCAAAACCTGCTCATGATACAATGGCTATAGCAGTGCTGTAGTGGAGATGACTGAGCCAACAAAAAGATGTTTTCTATCCAGGGCGCACTGAGGACCACAGTGCTCTTGTTACATTGGTGTGACCGCCCCAAGGTCAGCCATTCGTCATTTGTTGTGGTAGGCATGGACTGGTCAGAGTTAAATCAGACACTGCAGACTCCCAGGCCCTCTGTGACAGAATCACATCAGCAATGAATGTGAATGGGAGAGATGGCAATACAAAGGCTCGGTCAGTGTGAGGCTTTCAAGAAAGAGACTGCCTCCTGGGCCCCAGCATCACACCAGCCAAAGAGAGCTGAGAATAACTATTGGCATTGGAGCTGTAGCCTCTTCATCTTGACCCTGCAAGTCACCAGATTTTCCTGAGTTTGTTTCCTCAACAGTGACATGGAGCCTAAGCAAGTAGTTTATAAACCACATTGGGTCACTGGCCTTGCGATACCGCTGTGAGGCTGGGAGGGGACCTGGGTCAGGAGCCACCTGCCATGAGGAGAATGTTGGCTGAGGGCACCCTCAATGTGAGGGAGGTAACTTCGTGGAGAGGCCCAGAGATTCCTATGAGGCCGCACAAGTAGGGCCCACTGCTGGTCTCTCTTTTCAGCCTAAAAGAGAAAAATGCCAAGCTGTCTTAGATGACAGGGCCAATCGTTTCTAGGGCTGGAATGAAGAAAATCAAAATTCCAATCCTGCCTCCTGATCTAGCAAAAAGGCTCAATTTGTCTGCTTGGCTTTATTTTCCATCCTGTAAAAGCTCAGTATTTGACAAACCCGCCTGTGTCACCATGGAGACATGGGCCTGCCAGGAGCTTTGCTGGGCAGGACAGCCAGACATCATGATGCATGACATTGACAGCCATTTCAGAGACACCAAGGAAACCCTGATTCTTCCTTTTTTCAAGACCCTCAGGTCTTGCTTTTCACATTTTTTTTTTACCTGTGCAATAGTGAATATATTTCCTTTAATAAGAGTAAAACCTTTCAGCCCCTAATTTTCCATAAAGACTAAGATGCTGTTGCTTGTGGGGAAGAAAAGAATAACACCCTGAAATATTCTTTGAGAAGAGTATTGATAACTACAGAGGGTGAGAAGAGGTACCCTAAAGTACTGTATGTTTGGAAATCCAGAGAGGGTCCCCCTATCGAATGAAGCTGCTAGAAGGCTGCCAGCAAAATGCTGCTCCCCTTCCAGTTGTGGCAAGGATTGGTCTGCTAATGATGCCTGAAATCTATCAGGAGACTAGAATAATGGACCCACTATTTTGATTTTCTAAAAACAAAAATAATAGATGTGAATTTTAGAAAATATTGAGTTTACTGGTGATCCTCACCTAAATTCTGGAATAAATATTTGGTAGAGGTTTGGGAGTCCTTCTAAAGGAAAAGCAGTACTCATGTGCTACCGGCAAAGGGTCAGCACAGAGTGTATAGTTTGAAGCTCACTGTTTGAGCAAGGGAGGCACTGGATGAGCATTTGGTACATAAGTGGAGGTAGAACTGAAGTGGTTGGTAATAAATGGAAAATAAAGATGATAAAGAAAGCTGCTATTATGGTTTGGATCTAGAGTACACCCCAAAAGCCTCATGTATTTGGATGCTGGGATTTTGGAAGGTGATTGGATCTTTAGGCTGCTACGCTCATCAATGGATTCATCCACTGAGTTCAGAGCTGAGTATGCTGTTGTAAGGTGGGGCCTGGTTAAAGGTGGGTCACTGGGTGAGGGGATGACCTGGGACAATATATCTCCTTGACTCCTCCCTTTGCTCTGTGCCTTTTGGCCACTGTGATGTGAATAGCCTTCCTCTTTTATACTCCTCTGCTATGCCATTCTGTCTTGGAACTGGCTCACTAAACCTCTTCTCCTTTAAGTTGTAGTTATCAGGTACTGTATCCCAGTGCCCAGAAAGTGACTAAAACAGAAACTGTTACCCAGAGTGGGGTTGACACCATGACTGGATCTGACTATGTGGTTTAGAAGCCTTTGGAATTGGTTCACAGGAGGAATTTGGCAAGATTTGGAGGTATTGGCTAGACAAACCCTAGACTGCTGTAAGCTGAGCTTGATGGGAGATTGTGGTTGGAGCTCAGAAGACCAGAAATGCTAATGGAAATGAGCACGGTAAAGACCAGGTTCAGGACATTTCAGTTAGGAGTAGGCACTTCATTGACCTTTGGACACAAGGCCATGTGTAGTATGCTCTGGCAGAAAATTAATCTATATTTTGCCTGTGTCCTGAGACTTTTTAGGAGTCTAACATTAACCAGACCAATTAATCTGGCAGAGGAAATTTCAAGGAAGTTCAGTGTTCAGGTGGTGGCATGGATACAGGTCACTGCATTTAGGCAGAGTTACAGTAAAAATTAGGAGCAAATGGCAGAGCTAAATGATTTAAAAAATTTGAAAACTTTTCAGTTTCATAAGAAAAGAAGCACCTACAAAGAATAGCCTGGTTGTTGAAAAGATTAGCATTAAGAAGAAGCATTGAGGGCATCTCAGAAATCAGCAATAACCCAACCTTCACACACTCAGAGGTGTAAAACTACAAAGATTTCATTTGAGAAGAGAACCCTTAAGACTTGCTCAAGATGGTTCCCTGGACTTATTTCACAGCACTCATTGAGGCACTCAGAAGCCTCCCCTCTTGCACCCATTATGTTCGGTCCAATTTCTTCATAAACCCCTATTTGGTGGTTGGGATTTTGGAAGATGATTGGATCATTGGGGCACCATATTCATCAGTGCATTTATCCACTAATGAGTTCAGAAGCTGAGTGTGCTATTAGGATGTGAGGCCTGGTAAGAGGTGGGTCACAGGGCTAACCTGGAAGGGTTCATCTCCCTCCCTGTCTCCTCTATTTGCTCTCTGCTTCCTGCCACCATGATGTGAGCAAGTTTCCTCTGCTAGGTCCCTCTGCCATGTCATTCTCTCTTGGAGCCAGCTGACTGTAGACTAAACTGTGAGCCAAAGTAAACCTCTCCTTCTTTAAGTTGTGTTGGGTATTCTGTCCTAGCAACAGAAAGTGACTAAGACGGCTGGTGACCAATAAAATTACAAAATAAAGGAAAGAGAGACATAAATATTTTAGTATCTGAGGTGACTGAGTACAAGTGAACATGAGATTTAGTCCAAGATTCCTGGAAACCAAAGCAAAAGAATAATTACTAGGTTTTATTATTCTTTCAATGTTTGACCTCCCCCCCAAACTGCAAAACAACAATACAAAACAAAATAAAAAATAAAGAAGAGACAGAGAAAATTATGTCTGAATAGGTGTCTTTAATTTTTTCCTAGCTCTAAATTCTATGTGAAATTTATTGCATGAAAATTGTATTTTACAAGTAACAGTAAACAACACAATATGTTTCAAGAGATATAGACAAATAGACCTTTTAATACCCATTCTTTATAAAAGCTGAAGACTTTGCATTGATTTGTAACTCAGGCAAGACATTTTTTGTAGGGAACCGTTATAAACAGACTGGACACATTTCTTTAGAGACCTAAACCCTAACAGATAAATACCATGCCCTTTGGTGTGTGGGTCTTTCAAATATAAGGTATAGGAATGGGTTCTCAATTATGTGACACTAACAGATGCTAGAAATGTCCAATTCTGTATTTTTGACGAGGGAGGAAACTAAATGTTTAGCTACCAAACATACAGAAGAAAATTTAATATTTTGTTATGAAATTTAGGAATTTGATAAAAATTCTCACTTGGAGAGTAAATGTGATACAGAAAATTGAGAGCCCAACAGTACCACTCAGGTAGACGGGGGTATCCAAAGACATTTCAACAGTGTCTATGTGACCACCTTGCCTGAGTTACTTAACAATGATTAATTTTTTTAGCATAATAAAGCCTTCTGAAACATTTTAGACACACTTTTACTAAAAGGTTCATTATTCACATGGGTGTCCTGCATGTTATCTGCTATCTCTCACTAGTTAAGTGTCTCACTCTTGATTTCAAGGGAAAGGGCAGGGCACGAATAAATACTGGGGAACCCCAGCAATCTCTGCCATAGAGGCAGGTGAGAAGATGTGTTGCACAGAGTGGGCCTTTAATCAGGGTGCCTCCCTTTTCCCTTTCTCTATGTGGCAAGACCAAGCCATGGGGCTGGTAGAGCCCATACTTGTTTTTTATGTGTGGTTCTGGGGCCTGAACCCAGGGCCTTTGCACTGAACTACATCCCCAGCCCTTTTAACATTTTTAAATTTTGAGACCAGCTCTCGCTAAGTCACTAAGCTGCCCAGGGTGGTTGTGAACCGTGTGATCCTCCGGCTTCTGAAGTAGGACTCTGTGGTAGTTTTAAGCTCATGAAAGTTCATGTGTTTTGTTAAGACCTCAGAGATCTGTGCCCTGTGCATGAAGGAGACGTTTTTGGTCTAAAGATTAGTAAGAGTGCTGCGTTTTCAATACTCAAAATGCCCAGTCTTATGTCTGAACACATCCCTAAGCTAGTGCACCACTGAATCACATGCAGGCGAAACTTCATGTCGCCCGAGAGGTCTGTGGGATCTAGTGTGTGTGTGTGGGAGCCTGATGGACTGAATATTTGCGCCCCCATCTGTATGTTGAAACCCTAATCCCACTAGGGCCTTTGGGAGGCGAGTAGCTTATGAGTGCTTCAGTGTTCTCATGAGTGGGATTGGTACCCTTATAATGAGAGGCCAAAGAGCTGGCTTACTGTCTTCCTACCATGTGAGACCATAAGGAGATAGGGCCCATCTGCAACTGGAAGATGGCCCTCATCAGAACGTGACCGTGCAGGCACCATGACATCATACTTCCAGCATCCAAACTTGAGAAATAGATGTCTGTTGTTGGCAAGCTGCCTAGTCTATGGTGCTGTGTTAGAGCAATCCAAACTAAGCAGAGAGACGATTGCTTACTTACTTGCTCTCCACTGCAAAAATGTCTAGCTTTGCATGGCTGATGTGTTCTTTCTGACCATTGCGAACCAAATGTTTCGGCTTCTTAAGGCCACTCTGAGTTCCTGGACATAAAACCGTATCGTCAGGAAGTCTTCAGTTGGAGTGGCCGAGAACATGAGTTTATTCCAGTTAATCACAGGAGCAAACAGTAAAATAAAGTGGGGCAGAACATAGTTCTATTTTATAGGTTGTAGAATTAGAATTTGCTTCATGGAAAGATTGTGCTTGAGGGCAATATTGTGTGTCAGCTTTGACGAAGAATTATTTTCCTCTAATGACATTGACAATGTCAAATTAACCTCATATCCAAAATTTCAGGTTGACAGTAGCTTCAGAACTGGGCTTCTACTATCACTCTCTGCCTGCTCCCCAAATCCATTCTTCACAGAGTAGCAAGGGTGACTATAACACATACCTCGGTATGAATGCAGGCTGTGAGCTCCTCGTAAGACTGAACCCCCTCCCAGGTTGAAAAGACCCTACCCCAGCTCTGATAGTCTTTTTATTCTTTGACCACACTAGTAGGTTGAATGGTGGAGCCCCCTAAAGGTACATCCACCTACCTGCTCATTCCCAAACCTGTGAATATTGCCTTGGATTGCAAAACCATGTGCTTAAAGATCTTGACGAGAGTGGCTTACCCTGGGAAGCGAATGCACCACACGCATCCTTTAAGCTAGATACACAGAGGTAAAGACCCTCAGAAAAAGAGACAATGTGACCATGTGGGAAGAGACTGTAGTGATGTAGCCACATGCCAAGAAACACTTGGAGCCACCAGAAGGTGGAAGAGGTGAGGAAGAAATTCTGTGTGTCTTCAGATGCAGTGCAGAGCTGCTACCTTGATTTTGGATTTCTAGCTTCTAAAGATAGGAGAGAATAAATTTTTGTTCTTTCAAGCTACCCAATTTGTGGTAATTTGTTACAGCAGTTATATGATGCCAATACACCTGCTGTGACTGCTGTAAGTCTGCTGGGTTCTTCTTGTCATTCCAGGCTCAGCTGAAGTGCCGGCCCCTTGGATATGCATCTGTTGACTGCACATTTTTTAAAATTTATTTTATTTTAATGGTACATTTTAGATGTACATAGTGATAACATTCATCATGTGGGATTTGTACCTGTACATGATATATCTTGTGGCTTCTTTTTTCCCATTCCTCTCACCTCCCTTCACACCCTCCTTCCTCCCTATTTGCAAAAGCTTTGTTTCCATTTTTTCCTTCCATTTCTTATTTCTCTTGTCCCTCCGTTCCTTTCCCCCTCCCCCTCCCTTGTTCCCTTTGCCATTTGGACATTTTCTTCCCTTTCCCAATATAATACATTTTAGTCTTTATTTACACTTTCAGTTTCTCACACCAGGGAAACAATGCGGTATTTAAACATGTGAGCCCAATTTATTTCACTTAAGAGTATGGTCTCAAGATGTATCCATTTACGTAGAAATGTCTCAAGCTTATCATTCTTTATGGCAGAGGAGTACTCCATTGTATTAAAAAAAACCCCACATTTTCTTTATCCATTCTGCTGTTGATGGGCATTTGGTCTATTTCCAAGATTTAGCTATTACAAAGTGTCCCGCTATAAACATGGGTGTGCATATATCGCTGTGGTATGATGCTTTTAATTCTTCTGGGAAGATACCAAGAAGGGGAATAGCTGGGTCAAATGGAATCTCTAGTCCTAGTTCCCTGAGGCATCTCCACACTGATTTCCATAGCGGTTGCACCAGTCTACACTCCCACCAACAGTGGAGAAGGGTTCCTTTTTCTCCACAGTCCCTCCAGCATTTGTTATTGGCTGATTTGTTGATAATAGCCAATCTTTCTGGAGTGAGGTGGAATCTCAGGGTTGTTTTAATTTGCATCTCTCGAATGGCCAGTGATGCTGAACATTTTTTCATGTGTCTCTTTGCTGTTTTTACTTCATCATCTGAGAAGTGTCTCTTCATTTCAGTTGCCCACTTTTGGATTGGGTCTTTACATTTGGGGGGTGTCTGATTTTTTTGAGTTCTTTATATATTCTAGATGTTAGTCCTTTGTCAGAGGAATAGCTGGCAAAATTTTTTCCCATTCTGTGGGTTGTCTTTTCACTCTGTTGGTAGTTTCTTTTGCTGTGCAAAAGCTTTTTAATAAGATCAGATCCCAGTTGTTGATTCTTTGTGATATTCCTTGGGCAATTGGGGTTTGGTTCATAAAGTCTTTGCCTACACCTATGTCTTCAAGAGTTCTACCTATTCTATCTTCCAACAGAGTTAGTGTTTCTGTTTTAATTTTTAGATCTTTGATCCACTTTGATTTTAGCTTAGTGCATGGGGAAGATACAGGTCTAGTTTTAACCTTCAGCAAGTGGAGAGCCAGTTTTTCCAGCACCATTTATTAAAGAGGCCATCTTTCTTTCAGTGAGGTTGTTTGGTGACTGCACATTCTTAACCAGCTCTCTGGACTTTTCAGTCACTCTTTTTGGTGTCTCCAGAAGGAGAAAATGCTACTAATAGTGGAAGTATGATAAGCAGTTCCATGCAACTAATAGTGGAAGTTAGGTAAGTGTTGAGAATTTAGGGAATGAGGCAAAAAAATGGTAACTAACATATACATTGTGGCACACTAAGTGCAAGGGCCAGGAACTGAATCCAAGCTGTCTGGTTGTGAACTTGTGTCTTCTCTCACCAAACTATACTACCTCACCGCAGGGTGAGAAGACACTGCCAAACGGTCATCCAAACAGGATAGTGTATTTTCTTTGGCTTCCCAACATACTTAGAAGATTGCACCAACCCTTGCTGTACTTTATCCCTCTTGCCTTCCCAAGTCTCATCCTCCAGTGTGTTGATAGAGGCAGAAGAAATGTAAATGGAGAACAACCAAATACAGTCTTCCATCCATGCAAAATAGCCATTCTGAAAGATGAAGACAGCAAAAAGGGGACTGTATCTATTGAACCATCAAGATCAATGGCTAATAAAGTGTGTAATTGGACATAGACTTACACTGTGGTCTTGCCATGTAGCAGTAGTGATTAAGTAAAGGTTAGAAACATATTTGACTGAGTAGTTTCCTCTTTGCTTCAGGTGCCTAATTGTTCCTGAAGAACTATGTAAAGAGAAGCAATATTCCTGATGTGGATTCCTCAAGGAGGATGGTTTCACAGAGCTATGGTCTGTGTTTGCATTTATTTGTCCAAAAATTATTAAAGAGTTAACAGATGGTTTACAGATGTAAAGCTCAGAAGAATGGTGAATTGGGTCCATATATATATATATATATTATATATGTAGAATAGTATATGTATGTAGAGTATATGTATCTAGAATATCATATATCTAGGATAGTATATATATCTAGAATATTATATATCTAGGATATTATATGTATGTCTAGAATATTATATTTATGTATATATGTACTTGTAGGTAAGAAACAACAAGACAGCCTTGGGGACTAAATCAGCATCATTATCAATACAGCATGCTGGCATGCTGAGCTGGCCCATATTTTTTATAACCTAGTACTTTTTTAATAGAAGGATGCAGACCCTCTATCCATTGAGAAATGGATTCTCTCTTTGAATCTGAAGTGGCCATAGTGACTTGTTCAACTAATACAATACAGGAATGTATTCTGGGTCTTCTGAGATTAGGTCACAAGAAGTATATCACCTTCTGTTTGGGTCTCCTGGAATGCTCACTCTGCAGTGCTCCCTCCATGAAGAAGCCATGTGTAGGGGCCCTACCTATACTTCTGGCCACAACCAGGACCAGCTGCCAGTGTTTGAGTGAGCTCTCTTGAGCATCCCAATGAAGCCCCAGACAAGTACAGTTTCAACTACATCTGCTGCTGTTTTAAGAAAACCCCAAGCAAAAAGGATCCAAATATGTTATGTGTATGTATGAATCTGCCAAAATGAAACCCATAAATCTGAATAACCAATAAAAAAGGGTGAAAAAGAAAACCCCAAGTAATAACCCATCTGAACCTAGTCAGTTCATAAAACCATGAGAAATAATAAATTGTTGTTTGGGGTGGCTTGTTATGCAACCAGGAAGGGATTTTTGAGTCACTAGAGATGTTTTCTAAAGAATTTCTGGAGTCAGAAGAAATACAACCATTTGCTTTTTGACAATGGGCCTGCTATGATTCCACACATGGTATTTGCCGCCACCACAAGAGCTGAGCAGGCCTGGTTCATAAAGGGGATTATAAGCAGTGAGTAGATCTGGTCCATGTCACAGTGATATCTGTGGCTTCCTGGCCTCATGAGGAGAAGGAGGACTCTGAAGTGCCCTGGAAGCCTAGATGGTGGTGTCTCCTGTGTGTACATGTGAGTGGGAAGTACTGGAATTCCAGAGGGTGAGGGCAAACCTAAACAGTCTGGGCCTCAGCAGAGAGCTCTAAGGGAACATCAAACTGATGCCCAACACATCATCATACTGAGGTGGTCAATGGGAGTTTTGTCACTCACTCATTTATTCATATAAGCATGCACTCATTAATCAGCCATTTATTGCAGACTTTCATGTACCAGGCTATACTCAGGGGACCCTTGATGCACTGAGACATTTCCTCCCCAAGGGGCTTATGATCTAGTCAGGAAGACAAACCAGTGAACAGAAAGTATGACCAGAGGGTGAGTACGACATTAAAGGACAAGGTGGGACTACAGAGGTGGAACCCCTATCCCGGCCTCAGTTCTGCGCAACCTCTGACAAGGTCTCAAAGGGCAAAAAATGCAGTCTGAGCTGTGTGTAGGAAGCATAAGCTGCAAGCAGAAGCCATGCACCAGAGGCACCAAATGACAGGTGTCCATGGCCCTCTAACGGCCATTGACTGGCCCACTATGAGTCTCAGCTCCCGGGATCTGGTGGATCTGGTCCACACTCCCTTCTGGTTTGCAGAAAGAGAGAGAACATCTCCCATGGGCACAGATGGAAAGGAAAGCATCTCAGCCATATCTGGGTTTTGGTTCCAAAAATAGCTTCTGTCTGGGTGAATCTTTTTCAGCTGGTGTTCTTTTACTTTTTATCATCCATGCTTAAAACATTTTTTTTTTTAAAAGAAAAGCTAAAATAAACCACCACAGAGTTCAAGTGGCAGACCAGGGCTAGAGCCAATGTTGGTTGCTTCCAATATTGGCCTGCCTGCCAAGTAATCTCATGTATCCTCTCTCTCTCACCCCCAGCCCCGCCTCCACAGCCTTTCATCAGAATTAGCTGTGGTCGAAGAATTAAATTTGAGTATCCATTTTGTTTCCCTTTTTCCTTCCATTTCTTATTTCTCTTGTCCCAAACGAAGCTTTTGTAAATAAGGAGGAAGGAGGGGGTGAAGGGAGGGGAGGGGAATGGGGAAAAAAAGAAGCAACAAGATATATCATGTACAGGTACAAATCCCCTATGATGAATGTTATCACTATGCACACCTAAAATGTATCATTAAAATTTAAAAAATAATAAATATAAATCTAGAAAATGTCATACTTAAAAAATAAACTTGGGTAAAGTCTGCCCTGAAGTCTCTTTGGGGCTTGGCAGAAGGACTTGACTTGCATTGCAGTTTGGAAGTTGAATTGCCTACATGGGACCCAAGGGTTGTTTTTTTTTTTTTTTTTTGTGGTCAGTAATAGTATGGAGTTGTTTTTTTTCCTCACCCATCTGATTGTCTGGTCTGAGTTAGGAGTCAATTTCCTCTTAAAGTAATCACACAGTGTGGTCCAACCATGGGCAAGTGCAACTTGAGAGTGACGTTCATCAGTGTGATGGTGAGGATCTTGGTTGTGGTCTAAGAGCTTCTTCAGGGTGGGAACTAGGCTTTCTTTCTCCATTTTCCAGCACTTAGCAAGCTCTATGGCATCTGCAAAGAGCTTAGTAGTATTTATTGAATTTAACCTGTCACACAGGAAGGCAACAGCTGCCAGATTCACCTTAATGTGTGTATGTGTGTGTGTGGGAGGGTCCTACAGTCAAATAATAATGGTAAAATTGTTTCATTAAAACTATTCACATATCAGTCACTAGTTTTGTCAAATCTAGGGCAAACACTTTATACCTTTTACCTGGTTTGAGACTCAGAATCTCTGCATATGCAGGTACCATCACATTTTGGTACCTCATTTTGCCAATGTGGAATTTCAGAGAGGTGAAGCAATTTGGAACAAATTGGTTGATGCCGTGTTGACCTGAACCCTAGACAGTAAATTCTGAAGACTGAGTCTTGTCTGTGACATTTTGTTGTGTATGCTTGGGCTAAGGTTACTGTAAGGGCCCAACCATGTGGAATTCCCCAGGTACCAGGGGACAAATTTATATTCAGCCACCATTTTTGTCTGGGGCAAACATCCACTTCTCTCTCTCCAAGTTGAAGACCAGAGTGTGAGAAGCAGAGCTCAGGCTTATACAGTGGGAGGTGCCCGTGTGGCAAAGAGATAAGTAAATATCATATAATTCCCATTTAAAACAAGTAAACCAGGCCTGGGGCTCATGTGGACAGAGCATGGGGCTGAGGGATTCTGTGTGTCTATTTATTTCAGTCTGTCTTTGACCTTGCTCTACATTCTCCAAGCACTTCCCAGTGAATGCAGAAACCTTTCCCCTGCCTCTGAAACATTTGCATACAAACAGAAACACAGCATAGATGACAAAAAATTAAGATGTACTCTCCTGCTTGCTTGGCTGTATTATTTTAAACAATTACTGTATGATTCTGCTGAAAGGATTTAATACAATTTATTGTGCGAAGTTTAAGGAGAAATCTGTTTCTCCAGTGCTGAACAGCAAAGCGAGCCAGTTCTTCCCTGCTTCATACAAGGTGTGATAGATGCAAATTGTGGACTGGTGACCTCACCCAGCAGGGACTGAGCTTTCTGGGAAAGCATTCTGGAGATAAGTGGACCTGCTTCTTTCAGAGGTATTGGAAAACAAACCTGGTGCCAGAGGAATGATAATCTCCTTTGATGTGCCTGGAGCTGATTGACTATTTCAGAAAGGCAAGTACAGGTCTGAGTGGCAGGGCCACTAAGCCTTGTAGTAAACACAACACAGAAGTCCCTGCCAGGATACCCCAGGAGCCTGTCCTTCATTCATAAGCTCCTCTAATAGGTATCTTGGGTCTCAGCAATGGGACTGAATCATAGAAAGGAGGGCAGCTTGACCCTGGAATCTGATCAAAGAGTGGGCTCATTTGGGAGCCTGTTGGTACCAGTGGTATAGCTTTGGGGCTGTGGTTCTTAACCTGGGCTTCCTATAAAGGATCCCTGTGGAACTTTGGGAAAATCCTGATAGCTAAGACAAAGACACCACTGAGTAGATTAGAACCCCTGAAGCTGGCAGAGGTCCATCTGGATTTGGAAGTGCAGGTAGGGCTGAAAGCCACTTCTCTACGTCTTAAACTTCTTTAGGTTGAACTCTTTTTATCTGTCTACTTTCTGATCTCCAGCCAGAGACCTGCTACCTGATGATGTGTGTTATGATTTATATCTGAAATAGCTCCTAAAGCTTCATACATTTTAAAGGTGATTAAATTATGGCAGTGCTATAGATGG
>PVJO010026177.1:0-21379 GCA_004026905.1 Hystrix cristata
ATAATGCTACCAGAAACCTCCCAGGGTGGTCGTGATATTTAAATGTACACAAAACTACTTGGCACAGTGCTTGGTAGATAGAAACAATTAGGCGCATATTCCCTTAAATAATAATAATTATAATTACACCTATATAGAGTAACACAATACCCAACAATGTTAAAATTATCATGTAATTTCTTAAGAACAGTCCAGTAGTAACTTTCTAAAGATAGCACTTGAGTATAGTAAGCTGCATTTTTAGGGCATTTTCACCCTTTCTAACTATTCCCAAGGTGAGATAGAAATAAGAGGTAGATGAGTACTCTAGCAATAAAGGACCTATTTTATAAAAATCTACCATCGTGTTTCAGCTGTCATGCTTAACTCTGTGTAATAATAAATAACGATGGCTTTGGTTGATTAGATGTCTAGTATACTAAGAACTTTACAAACTCATTGCTAATCTTTATTATCACTACGAGGAAGGTATTACCCTATTCATGTCATAAATTAGAAAACTGCAGTTCGGAAAGTCTAAGTGTCTTCCACAAGGCCACACAGCCAGTAAACAGTTGTGTGCAGACTGAATCTAGTGTAGTGATAGCAAACCTTTTAGAGACAAGTGCCTAAACTGCAACCCAAAACCCACCTATTTATCACAAAGTGCCAACACTGCAATTAAACCTGAATGCTGAGGTTTTAGTTCAGAAAAAACAACTCATACATTAACATCTTTTGTCTTAAAAGAAAAACAAAAGACATGCGTTCCATAGGTTTGGCACCATTGATCTAGCATGTGAGGGGCTTCAAAGCCTGCCTGCTTTCTCTTCAACCTGTATTCCCCAGCACAAGGAGCACACACCCAAGATGCGACCAGGATCAGGACATGGACTTGACCCCATCCAGTTCATTTGGGCACTCTGGACATGTCACATTTGGACAAAAAGGCAAATTAAAAGTGCATAAAATGAACTTAGAACATCACTCCCAGTTCCCAGCATTCTACACTCCCCATTTCAGGAAATCCAAGGGCACAATAACTAGAGTCCTTGACATCTTGTTGCCACAGTATTCCTCCAACACAACCAGTAGCTGGCGTCTGTGCAGGGGCTAAAAGACTCCTACAGAGGCTGGAATAAATTCAGCATCATCAACCAGTCCTTCTTCTTGATGCAGCTTGCTTTTCATAGGATCTTGTGCTTATGGGGGTGTGCCTTCATCCTTTATTGTACTTTGTCAGTCCTTGGTCTGGATGGCCAGGTAGACTGTGAGTTCTTGAAATGCAAGGAGTGTTATGGCCATCTTAGCCTCACCTATGCTAAAGTAGAATATCTGGATGGCTGGCAGGCTGACTGGCTGGCTGGATGGATGGATGGATGGATTGATAGATGATACTGGTGTGGGAAAGAGAAAATTAAATACAACCTGATAAGAAGGGAAGGAGATGGCACAGTTTGAGGTAGATGAGATCTATTATATTTTCTCAGAAAGTATGTATTTTAGAGGAGTGACAGTAATGTTTTAGTTTATTTTCAAGTGTGCATTAGAAAAACATGGAGCTACCAAGCAAGGACTCTAGAGAAACGTTGCCTGGGTTGAATCCTAGCTCTGGTATTTATTCACTGTGTGACTTTGTACAAGTTACATGAGTTTTCTGTGCCCTGTCTATAAAATAAGATTGTTTTGAGAAATGAATGTATTCATGAATGTAAGTCACTTAGAATAGTGCTGGCAAGTACAGAATGCAGTGTAAGTACAGTGTCAGATTTCATTATGATCTTTTGCCTTTGTCGTTTTGGTGAAGAGTAAGACCCCAGTAGGGTAATGAAAAGAAAATATAGTACCCAAAGTCTCATAATCTAAGAAAATGTGTTTGTTTTTTCTTTTTTTCTCTTTTTATTAGTACGTATTTGTAGTACATAATGATTACATTCACTGTGGGGAGCTGGTACATTATAACACATCTTAATTCTTTTATTATCCCCTTTTCTCCCCTCCTTCGCCCCCTCCATCTCACAGTCCCCTTCCTTTCTCAAAAGCTGTCTTTGTCCAAAGCATCTACAAATTAAATTACCATGAACCGGCAATTTACAGATGTAGTCTCAGGGGAAAGGGATAAGGAAATGAAAATGAAGCTGCACCAAGGTGAGAACTCCAATATATTTCCCTCCATCATTAGCATAACATGATATGAGAAAAATTGGCACAATCATCACGTACAAAAGCAGACTTCAGTTCACAGTGCGAGGACCATCCTTCAAACAAGGACCATCCATCAGGGAGTGGCTTTGTGCCTTCCCCTGCTGGCTCTTTGGTCACTGGAAGACATTTGCACGTTCAAGCCTCTGTTTTCACTTTAAATTCATGATCTCAAGTCTCAAATTGGTACTCAGTAATGCTCAGCAAGCTTGCTCAGTTTCTCTAGGACCTTCATTATCCCATTCTGTTGGACTTCTAATTCATTCCTGCTGCATCCCTCTCAGCCCTCCACAGCCCTGCTCACCACCCCCATCAGCCAAGGCCCTTGTTTCTACTTCTTTGAGGAAACAGAAGACCACAGGTATGAAGCCCTTGCCTTCCACCACCAAACCCATCACCCCAACTTCACTTGCTCCCATCTCCTTCTCCCAATGTAATGGGAAAAAAATTCCCTTAGAAATGTGCTCCTTGTCTCAGATGTCCTTCCATCTGCTCCAGGAACTGCCATGGGTGGCCTGCTGCTGAGCTCAGAAAGACAGCAGCAAAAAAGGCCAACACTGCTTACCATTTGCTAAGATTGGTTTTTATAGATGAGTTTTCTTGATTCTCTACAATGAAACATGAGGTCAGTAATATTATTGTCTCCACTCTACAGGTAAGAAGCTAAGACACACAGTGTGTAAAATGAACTGTCCTGGGCCATGGTACTAGTATGTGATGAGCCCAGGCATCCGGCTCCAGAGACTGAAACCTTATTCAAATCCAGACGCCCTCACCACAAAGACTAGCGAGCAGATGTATAAAGAAACAATAATAAATCATGGTTTTATGCAAATTTTTCAGAAGACCAAAAAAAGAAAAATACTTTATAGTTCTGAATGCTTTCTGCTTCTGCTCTTAGTTCTTGAGGAGGCTGAGTAATAGCTGAGAGGACCAAAATGTGCATCACAGAGGCCTTGGTACACAAAAGTGAAAACTTCAGAGTCCTAACACTCCTTCCTCTGAGAGTCTCCCATTGTCTCAGCCTCTGTGGGTGTCAGATCAAGAGAGACACTCTCTACCCAAAGTCAGATTCTCTGGGACTTGCAGGCTGCTCTTCCTTTGGTCCTGGCCACACTGAGAGTCTTCAGCGGGTGTCTTAGTCAGCTAGAGCTGCCACAACAAAATAGCATGGACAAAGTGGCTTAAATCATGGACATTTGTCTAAGTTCTGGAGGCTGGAAGACTGAGATTCTGCTCCTGGTGGGAATCTCATCCCTTCCCTTGGTGCGTGCTTGTAAAGAGAGTGCTCCCCTCCTCTCTCTCTTATTAGGATACCAGTTGTAGTGAATTAGGACCCCACCCTTAATCCCTTAATCACCTCCTACACATCAAATACAGTCACCCTGGGGGTTAGGACTGTTATATGAACTGGGAGGGGGGGCACGATTCAGCCCATGGCAAGGGGTATTTCAGTTTGTTTCTCTGTTGCTATTCCCCTAAGAGCAGTGAAAGAGGGCCATTCAGCTTGGAAAGAACTCCCTAACCCAGTTGAAGACTTGCCCCTTCTCTCAAAAGCAAGCCCTCCCCTAAGATCTGAGTCTTCACTTCTTTTACTATTCCTTTCCTCTCTCTTGCTCCATCATATTTCCCTTTAGAATGAGAGGGAGAAGCAAATGTCAGTCTACCAACATGCTATCCAACTAAACCAAAATAGCTATCTCTTCTTCACCCTGTGACTGTCCTTCTCCAGCAATGCTGTAAGACTCAGGGAATAAACTCAAGCAAGGTGGGTCCTTTCAGTGTAGCTCCTGTGAAGTATTGGCTTGACTGGCAGTCTGCAATGGCTATCTGATCTGCATACATGTATGTATGCATGCACACAGGTTCACATACAACCACACATGTACATACAGATCTGTGCACCCACACACACATACCTAGATGTAAAGGCTTACACAGCTATACACATCACACACTTATACAAACATACACGCTGTCTGGAGAAGGATTGTGATTAGGAAAGGAGAAATGAGAATGCAATTGAGAAAACAAATGGTATGAAAGCTGAAGGAACAGCTCAGACTGCATCTCTGCCTTCCCATCAAATACTGACTGTTCCATGTTTGGCACATTTTTCAAGTGCCTACTCCGTGTTGGGCCCTGGGCAAGGCAGCAGCCCTTACTTTTAAGTGGTCCGTTTAAAGAAGCAGAGTGCTTAATAGAATTTCTAGAGGGGGAAACAGGCCCTACACCAAGAAGGGACATAGTATTTTTTCATCCAAGAAAGGCCTTTTGAAACAGGTTAACACACCTTTACCGTGCAAACACACACATGCACACAGACACACACACGCACACCATACCACTCTGCTCTTTAGTATCTCCAATATGACTTCTAAAGCAAGAACAAGAACATGGTACCGTAAGACCAGAAACTTCAAGGAATCCCCAACCAGGAAGTGATTAAGACTAGGCTGGGCCAAGGACAGGCATAGACAAAGTCCTTGTTTTGCTTTTTCTTTAGGCACAAAGAGGTACAGTAACAGGTGGGTGGTTTTCTGGGTAGTGATGGTTTACACACACACACACACACACACACACACACATCCCTTTTACCATTCTCACACAACAGCTGACCTGTGCCCCCAGGTCCAACTTCTCTCTCTGAGACGGGAGTTTGAGCCATGCTTCATTATAATGAGTCACTTCATTATAATGAGTAGTAGTCACTTACTACTACTTTAGTAAGTAGTCTATAATAAAGTATAGAGTGGTATGGTTCATGTGTGTGTGTCTGTGTGTGTCTGTGTGCGTATGTGTGTTTGCATGGTAAAGGTCTGTTAACATGTTTCAAAGGGCCTTTCTTGGATGAAAAAATACTATGTCCCTTCTTGGTGTAGGACCTGTTGCCCCTTTAGAAATCCTCTGAAAAAGCAAGCATCCTGTAGGACTGTCGCTCTCAGCACAGTGGGTCTTTTCAAGCTTTCTAAAGTGCCAGGGCATTTTTACCATCAGAATTCATCTCTTCAAAGGCCCATGTGTGATAGGTACTTGAAAAACACAGACTTCTAGGCTGGGCATTTCTTAAACCAGCCATTTTGTACTTTACTAATCTTTATGCTCCCAGGCAACTGGGAGGAGGAGGAGCCTCTGCATGAAATTGGGCTGCTATGACCAACCACGGTCCATCATTCCATACCAGTTTCTCTCGCAACAACAACATCACCATAGGTGAGAGAAAGTAATTGGAAATTCTCCCTGTGGAGTTCATAGGCCATTCCTGAAGGTGAAAGCTCATAAATTCTTGTATGCTGAGGCATCAGTTCCTCCAGTGAAAATCCAACTGGAGCTTCATGCCCCATCTCCCAGCTATAGTAAGAAAAACTCAGGATTGGACCCCCAGTGACCAGTGTAATTTATTTCCAGCATCAGTTCAGCACGACAAAGACGGGACACCCGTTTCATATAAGACACAGTGGGACGAGGTAAAATAATACCAGCTGGGAACCTGCCTTCATTTGGGGTTGGATAGGAAAGGAAGACAGATATACAAATAACCTGAGAAAAGGCAGATCAAGTTATGTGCTGCCACAAGGGAACAAGTGAGAGCTACGAAGACACTGAGCAGGGAAGAAGAGATTCCAACTGGGCCTTCCTCCTATAAAAGATGACATCTGAATTGGAGAATGAAAGGGATTCCAAAAGTCAGAGACTGGGAAAGTGACAAGACTTCTATCTGAAAGTAATGTGCACACAGACACAGAGGGGAGGCATATGGTGTGGCTTTGGAGATACATGGAAGACAGAGCTTAGTCTCAGAGCCAAGCGAAAGAGGGTTCAGCTCAAAAGCCTTTGGGTTTGGACCTTATGCAACCCTCTTAAAGAGGACCTGAAATCTGAGAAGGTAACCATCAAAGGGAAAACATGGCCCTATCTTCTTCTGTCATTCTTAATGCCTTCACCTGAGTCAACAAAAGTGAGATTAGAAGCAGAGTCTAGAGGACGTATCAAGGGACAAACGGACTGGGATTTCTTCTGGTTCTGTGGCACCCTACAAGACCTGCCAGCCAGCAACAGAGGACAAGCCCCACCTTTCTTCAAAGTGAAAGTCCATGCTTCCCCTGCTCTCTAGAGGAGTCCATCTGTCTGTCCTTTAGAAGGGGACTATGTCTATCCTGACTGCAGAGTGTGGAATTTGAAGAGGCCACCAAGTCATACTAACTACTGACCCTCTTGGGCCTAAAGGAGACTTTGGGCCTAAACGAGCCATTTCAGCCCCAGTCCATTCTATTAAGAAAGGGTTCGATCTGCATCTCAGCAGAGGGGCAATAGTCTACCTGCTTGCTGGCCTCCAGCCTATAGAACAGATACTACATGCCTCTTATCCCTGCCTGTCTGAGAGGCAGGCACTGTAAGCACAAAAACGAGTAGGTAATGAAAAAAATCAATGAAAAATTACAACTGACTTAAAGGGACTCTGTAGCCAGAGGGAAAAAAGACCAGGCTGAGCAACTAGAGCTGGCAGCTTCATTTATAGTAAAACTAATGGAAAGACAGAGAAGACATTAATAAAAGTAATTAAAACAAAGATATAATTAGAGCACAGAAAAAGCTTTCTGGGACTAGGAATGATATTTCTGAATTTTAAATATTCAATAGACAAATTGGAAAAATGAATACTCATGACTGAGAATAGAATTCATGTTCTAGGAGATTGAGTTAAAGAAATATCTCAAGACAGAGAACTAGTCCTAAAAAATAGAAAAGCATATGGAGAAAGAGAAAGAATTAGAGAATGAATCCAAAAGCTCTACCATATTAATAATGGGAATGTCAAAATATATACACTAATAGCACCATAGAAAAATGATAAGCAAATATTAGGAAGAAATGTTGAAAATATTCCCTAAGCTGAAGAAATACTTGGTCTGTCAGTTAAAAGTCCCACTGGGTCTTAAAAAGGATTAATTAGAAAGAGAAATTTAGACATACTTAATGCTGAAACTCCTACATTTCAAAGAGTGTGTTAGTCAAACTTAGTCACAATAAAATATATAATCAGTTTATAAGGAGAAAAGGTTTTTTGTTGTTGTTGTTCAGGGTTTTAGAAGTTTCATTCATGATCAATTCAATTGACTCTGTTGCTTTTGACTTGCAGCTATATATCATGGTGGGAGCACGTGGTGGAGCAAAACCACTTATCTCTTGGCCAGGAAGAAAAAGGAGAAGGAAATCTAGAGATGGACATAGAGATGAGAAAGAGAAAGAGAGATAGAGAGAGAGAGAGAGAGGGCACTAGGATTCTATATCCACTTCAAGGGCACATACCAATGACCTAAAGACCTCTTACTAGACTCTACCTCTTAAAATTTCCATCAGTTCCCAATACCAGCATTCTAGGTCCAAGACTTCAATATGTGGGCCTTTGGGGGGACATTTGATATCCAAACCACAGTGGGCAAAATATTAGAAACTTATGATAGCAATAGCATAGTTACTCATCACCTAAAATGATGAAATGTAAAGGATACTGAAATAACACCTATTAAAAGGAAAGGATTATTCATGAAAACTGATCAAGTTTAAGTATCACTCATCTGAAAGGACAAAAGTAAAGAGTAAGATTAGAGGCCTCATCCTCTTATCCACTGACATAAATCAACAATAAATGCTGTACTTATCAAAAATATGATTACTTAAAAATTTTAAAACATTCTTTAAATTACCTTTTATACAATAGACAAATTCTAACTAAAATTTAACATTATGTAGACTATAAGGAAAAAGAAAACATTTTATACCAATGTGTGTAGGACACAGCTTAATTCTATTCAAAGGAAATGTACAGCCTTAAATACTTTTAGTACATTAGAAAATTTTAAATGAAAGTAAAGAAAAACAAAAAATAAAATGTATGTATTCAACCTAAGATATTAGAGAAATGAGAAAGCACAAAAGAAGACAATTCTGGCAACAGTGGTCTAGATGATGGTTGGAAATAATTCTGCAACAATATAATGAAGGCCTGAAATACAGAAACTGCAGGATCAAAGGGAAGAGTTAGATCTGAAAGCTCTTCTAGAAGTAGAATTATCATGGCATCTGCAAGTAGAGAATAAGAAGTGAGAAGAGTTAAAGAGGAGAAAGAATTTGTTTGGCTATCTAGGTAGAAAATAATTCATTAAATTAGCAAATAGAATAAAGAGAACAAGTAGGAAGGGGTGTATTAGCTTCCCATCACTGTGACAAAATACCTGAAGTAATCAGTTTAAAAAGAGGAAAAGTTTGTTTTCACTCATACTTTCATAGTTTCAGAGGGTTCAGTCCATGGCCTCTTTGCTGTGCTACTTTGGCCCTATAGTGGCACAGTACTTCACAATGGGAGCATGTGGTAGAGGAGCCTGCTAACCTCATAGGAGTCAGAAAATAAAAAGAAATGGGAAGAGGCCAGAGTCCCAATCACCCCTGCAAGGGCACGCCCCCAATAACTTTTTTCCCACTAGGCTCTACCTCCTCTAGGTTCTACCACCTCCCAGTACTGCCTTAGGCTAGGGACCAAGCCTTTAACACATGGGCCTTTGAGGGACATTCTAGATTGAAACTACAGCAGAAGATGAGTTCAATTTCGAATATGGAGAACTGGAGATGCCAATAGTTGTGAGCACTATACTCCCTATAAATCTGAATGTGCCTCTGCTCACCTCAAGTTCCTATGTCACTCGCCCAGGGCTATAGGTGGCATCTCACATCTTAAAGTGACAAATAAGCAAAAATATATAAATTTACTACAGCTAATCCCAGGAAAGTCCAACCCAAGCTCTAGAGTGAGAAAAAAACGCCTTATATTCTTCAACCCTCTCTTGACTACAGTTCAGAGGGACTGTCGTTCTCAAAGATTGGGACTAGCATGAGGGATTAGAGAGCTAAGCAAGGTCAACTTTTCCTCTCCGTATTTCGGCTCAAATGCCTTACTTAGGAAACTAGTGAACTTCTCAAGGACTTGTCCCTGGTGTATTTAAACGCAATTTGAGTGATAGCTCACTGATTATTAAATACAAGTTTAACACTTCAGTCCA
Organism: Hystrix cristata; assembly: GCA_004026905.1. NCBI lineage: Eukaryota > Metazoa > Chordata > Mammalia > Rodentia > Hystricidae > Hystrix > Hystrix cristata. The sequence goes on from PVJO010026177.1 coordinate 9,240, forward strand.
ATTTATGTTTTCTTTGTCCTTGTTCTCTTCCTGACCCTGCAACCCAGAATTCTAGCAACATATAACTAAGAAATTCAGCTCTTGGAAATCAAAAGAATTCCTTGTGAAGATCTCTTAATCTTTAGATAACTCTTTAAACAAATCTTCTATCAAATATTCTGACTTTTTTCCAAGTCAATCTTCCAGTGTAGCTTCTAGTAAAAGCAGCAAGTCAATAGTAATATTCACTTGGAAACCAAAAGAAAAGAACCAGGCAGAGAAGAATCGCTTCTATCCTGTGCCTCTAGTTAGGCCATCTTGAGAGTGTCACTTTGATTCAAAGGACAGCTTTAGCAAAGTATATTTGCTTAGTCCTCCAACACCGATTTGGGCCATGTTAAGTTAGACAATGATGAGTTTTAAACTGTGATTGAAATGGCAACTTTGAGTGCTGACAGCAGATTTTAATCTAACCTTTCTTGTGCACTGTTTGACACTGTAAAACAAAGGGCTAAGAGGCTATGATATCATTCTAGGCTCCCAGGGATGATTACACTATAGATCCTCAGGTTGAGACTTCCTGTCCCATAAACTGTGTTTAAGAATGCCTGCGCATTGTCCCAAAAAGGATTCTCCCAACTTCAAGCCACAGAAGGTCAGGTAACTACTTTTATGGTTGCTACTTTTCAGTAAAATGAAGTAGAAGGACATCATATCATTTGCAGTTGAAGCATCCAAAGCTCTACTTTGAGTTTATACATCACTGGTGACTGAATAGGGGCCCTGTGGCCTGACCTCACATCCAGATGAGCCCAGTTCATGTTCAAGGAAAATAAAGGCAAATGCATCCAAAGTAGCCTTGGCATAATCACTAGAGAACCACTGACATAATCACAAGAGGAAACTCGTGTTTCTGGGCCTGGAATTAACTCGCCTCATTTGGAGAAAACTGTCCAAAGGCATCTAAGCAAAGGTTATTTTTCCTTTTACTTTTCTTTTTATTTTTTATGCAGAACTTTGTAAAGTTAATTTCCATTTCTCTTGGCTGGCGATGCTTATTTATAGCCCAAATAAAATAATAGTAAAATGGTCTGTTTTTAAATCTTTTTTAAATTGTGCCTATCTCTACAGATTTTATAAAAGTACAAATTTGGAAATTTAAGTGAGGCTTTCTTTGCTGTCTATGTGCCAACATTATTATCCTCATATGTTACTGGTGTTTTTGTCTCTTTGCATTAGCTGGAAATGAACTTTTAATAACGTTCCAGAGAAAGCAGTTTTGTTAATAGATTTTCAGATTTGGAGGTATGGAGCATTTGATCTGGAAAATTTCACATGAGAAAAGGTCCAGATATCTGAAAGATATTCCACTCAGAGCAGTTTCATATGGGATTGTTTCTTGAAGAATTGGCTACCATCATAGGAATTTGTTCATGTCTTCTGCTTTTTTATATCTTACATATAAGTACCACATAAGTACGGTATAGTGCTGATATTGTCATCAGCATCATTTCTGAGCAGGCTTTAGTGACATTGTTAGCTGCATGTTATCTTGCTCACTAGTACACAACATCACTTAGTCCTAATACAGAACTTAAGACTTTTGATTTTAGTTCCCTGATATCCAAAATGTGGTCCAAAGACCAGTGGCATCCACATCGCTAAGACCTTGTTAAAATCTCAGACCCCACCCACATCTATTCCTGTGGACCAAACCGTGTCCTTCCCAAATTTACATGTCGAAGCTTCACCCCTCCAATGTAACTATGTGGAGAGAGATCTATCAGTACATAGTGAAGGTTAAGTGAGGTAGATGAGGACATATGGCGGGGCCCTAATCAGATAGGATTCATCTTCGTAAAGAGACACCAGAGAGCTCTCTCTCTTGCACTCCTTCTCAGCAAACAAGCACAAAGAAAATGTCACGTAAACACAGAGAGAAGGCAGCCAGAAGGAGAGGCCTCACCAGAAACTGATTTAGCCAACATGTTGATCTTGGACGTGCAAGCCCCTAGAACTTTTAGAAATAACTTTCTTTTGTTTAAGTTATCCAATCTATGATATTTTATTTTATTTATTTAAATAAAATCCTCAGGTGATGAGTATACATATTAAAGTTTGGGAAGCATACTGCTTTAGTTAACCTTGATCATAACATTATTTAAGCTCTCTCCCTGTTCTGACTGTCATTTTCCCATGGAAGAAACTTGGGAAATTGATTGGGCTTTCAAATGAGTCAGCTTTTGGGGCCTTGACTTTCTGAGTCTAAAGATTCTTTTCCGCTTCAATTTGCCATTCTCTGAAATGGAGAGAACCCATAGGCTCTAAGAACAAAGAAGTTCCATGCATTTGTTAGCCTGGAAAGTTGCACTCCCTTTGCAGGAGGGGTCTAGAAGGGTCCTGTGATTGTATGATACAAAATTGCATTAAATGTGCAATTGTTTGAATTATACCATATGCTGCCTTCCCTATGAGCACACTTTCTGTCTGTGGTGTCTGCTCGATTTGCAGTCTACTTTGAGTCCATCGAGTTTAAAATAATACTTACCAATCTCTTTCAGAAAACCCGAATATTTTTCTAGTCATAGAGGTGATGGCTATGGTTTGCATGTTTGTGTCCCCTCTAAACAAGTTGAAACCTAATCCCAATGCAACACTACTAAGAGGTGGGGTTTTCAGGAGGTAATTAGACGATGAAAACTCCAACCTCGTGAATGGATTAGTGACTTATGAAAGGATTTGTGGAGGTGAGTTCACCCCTCTGCCCTTTTGGCCGTGTGAGGACACAGCATTTGTCCTCTAAAAGTTGCAGACTTTTAGAGATAAGACTCCATCTTAGAAGCATAGAGCATGACTCATCCCTCACCAGACACCAAACCTGCAGGCACAGGATCCTGGTTTTCCAGCCTCCAGAACTGTAAGAAATAGATTTCTGTTGTTTATATATAAAGTACCCAGTCTGTGGATGTTTATATAGTAGTACAAGCAGACTAAGACAGCAACTCATCTCTTCCTTCTTTTCTCTTTGATATCAATAATAATTGATTGGAAAGGATGTGTGACCAGAACATGACTAATGGGCAAATGTGTCTTGCTCAAAAACAGTATTACAAATCACAGTTGACATATGAAAGGGATAAATGGACAAGAAATACTCATTTATTATGACCAAGGTCAGAAGCAGGAAGAGAAGAAGGGCTCCACCCTCACAGACTCTCTCCTCTACCACATGGAGTAAGAACATCCTGCTTAGGTCAGGGGCCTGCAAATCACATACAGGCCCTACCTGTTTTATGGTGTATCAACTAACAATGAGATTTACACTCAGAAATGGTTGAAAACACATTTTAAATGTTTCTTGGCATATGAAAATTATAGGAGATTAAAATTTCGGTGTATTATTAGAACACAGTCCTGTTTATTCATTTATGTATTTGGTTTCATGCTATGACCACAGATTTGAGTGCTTGCAACATAGTATGGCCCAAAATACTATTGGTCCCTTACAGAATAAATTTGCTAACCACTATCCTAGAGGAACTGGATTGGAGTAGACAGAATGGGAAGCAAGATAAAGTAATTTGTTTAGATGGAGTTTTAGACTTGGTGGTCACCTGTGGTGAAAATGTTGATTCTTGTAGTTTGGGTTTTATTTTAAACTCCTGTTGGATATTTTAATCTCAGAATTCCTAGGGATAGCTTTTTGGTGCCAGTGTATTACATATTGCTTACTTGCTCTCCAAGAGAGTTGTAGAGATTCCCTATGCCATTGGAAATTTTTGCCATATTTTTCCTGAATGTTATGAATTATGACTCCCTATGACCCAGAGGATATACCTTACTGGGTTTACCATTCTTCTCCTCTAACATTCAGGTTCCCCTTCCTTCTTTGAAATCACTGTTCTACATTTTGGGTCAGGATTAAGGGCAAAATAGCAATCCCTCTTGTTACTTTCATTTTCCCTGGAGTAACGAAATTGTCAACACGGAAAACCTCTAAATAATCAAATATCTTGTGCTCAAAACAAAACAAAACAACTTCCAAAAAAAAATCCGAAGCACTAAAGGACCCAAAAGAGAGCTCTTGTCTCCTCTGTATTAGTCTATACTGGTTCTTTTGGCAGGGGCAGGGGGTGAGGGGCTGGGAGCACTGGGGATCAAACTCAGGGCCTTGCACTTGCCAGGCAAGCACTCTACCTCTGAGCTAAATCCCCAACCCCTCACTAATTCTTAAGAGAGTGCAACAGAACATTTATCTGGCCTGGGAGCTTATATAACACTCAAATACTATAAGTCTTCCACTTCTCTTTCTTCTCTTTCTTTCATGCATACTCTTCATCTTGTTTTCCCACTAAGATTTGTTTGTTCTCATTTAATTGTATGCCTTACACACACACCCTTTTACACTTTTACAGTTCTATTCTTCTATTTTAAATTTTTGGGAACACATATTTATCCATTAGTCATAATCATTACTCATGATTTATCCATTTGCCATAATGCATTCTGTCCACTAAAATTAATACTAAAGAGGAAGAAGGAAGAAGCAAGCATTTATTGAACACATACTGAGTCCTGGTAAATATGCTTACTGCCCGATCTTCTTCACTACCTATGATGCTAACTGAAGAGCAAGTTCTATTACCCTATTTTTATAGACATAGAAACTAGGATTCATCAGAGCAATGTTTTTGTCCACTATTACACCACTAAAAAGCATCGGGCCAAAGTTCAAACTGGGGTCAACCTACTTCCAAAACTGTCTGAGGCATCCTAGCACATCTCTCTACCAGCAGGTGTTCCAAACCTTTTAGCTTATGTGGGCTGCAATGAGTGAAGAGGAGTTGTCTTGGATGGTATATAAAATACACGAAATATTTAATATACATACGTAACAAAACTTCCTTTATTTTTTGTATCATTGTAACATTACAAAAGAGATCAAGTGGCTTGCTGGCCACAGACTGGACACATCTGAGCCCAAAAGGGTAATATACAGTATTCTAAGCAGTACAAAAATGAACTTCAAAAAAATTAAAGTTGTGCATTTGTTTTTAAACTCTGATATAACAAAAAAATCATTATCGTTTACCATCTAGATTTAGTGCATCCTTATTTTTATATTTTAAGACAACAAAAAATTTTCAAAAGAATAAATGATAGTGCAAAGCAAATTCATTCAAAATTTTAATAAGAATGTGATCATAATAACTAGCTGGGTGTGGTGGCACACACTTGTAATCCCTGCACTCCGGGAAGCTGAGGCAGAAGAATTGCAAGTTCAAGCCCAGGCTAGCCAAGTCTGTCTAAAAATTAAGAATGTCATCACAATAAACAATTTTATTCTGCATTTTCATTGGATGGATGGACGGACGGATGGATGGATGGATGGGCGGATGGATGGATGGATGGTCGGATGGATGGATGGATGGACAGATGGATGGATGGGTGGATGGACGGATGGATGGGTGGATGGACGGATGGATGGACGGATGGATGGGTGGATGGACGGACGGATGGATGGATGGATGGACAGATGGGTGGATGGGTGGATGGACGGATGGATGGATGGATGGATGGATGGATGGATGGATGGATGGACAGATGGATGGATGGATGGATGGATGGACGGATGGATGGATGGACAAAGAACAGCCTGAAATGGGTAATATTCTATTAGTCCAATTAACTCCTTATCAACTGTCATGCATGAACCTGAAACATACTCAGATTTCAAACACATCACTAAAAGATTTTTAGCCTATCATTTTTTCTGGCTCTTCTTTATATACTTGAATCATCAAATGCAAAAGTTAAATAACTTGTGTGGCACTTTTGATTACTTGTAACTTTGTTGAATAGAAAAAGGTTATATCTTTTTTAAATCCATACTACAAAACATTTTCCATTCGAGGCAACAATTTTGAGTCTATTACATTACTTTAACTTTCTTCTAATCATCTTTGTAAATTCTGTATACATACCTGAGTCAACATTTGTCCACTTACAAATCATATCAAAAAATTTAGAGATAAAAATATCACAAAAGATGAAAAAATAATGGATATATCCTTTTAGAAATAGGAAATGGTCCAAGTTCTTGTAAAATATTACACAATAAAATCCTTCCTACTGAACAACTAACTGGATAACTTTGTGCTTTTAGAAAGAATTTCATTGCTCATTCAGAGAGTCATCTGACGTATTTGAAGTCCTGAATAAGTATTTATAAAATGAGTATGTTTCAGATTCATACATGACAGTTGATAAGGAGTTAATTAGAATCTAGGATATTGCCCATTTCAGATTGTTCTGCCTGTCCATCTATCCATCCATCCATCCATCCATCGGCACTAAATAAAATTGTTTGCTGTGTTTATATTCTTACTGAAATTTTGAATAAATTTACTTTCCACTATCCATTTAGGATTTTGTCATCTGAAAAGGCATGTCTAAGATTTTGCTAATACTATACAATCAATTGCCTAACACATTTAGAGTATGGAGTTCTGCTGTCTCTTTGGATTTGTCTCCTCATTTATCCAAGAATTGCAAAATGTATTCCTTGTAACTTTTATTCTTTTTGCCATAACGAGTGAGAAATGAAAAAATTCTGAATTTTCAGTTGTTTAGTGAAAGTTAAAAATGGACTACAAAGAGAGGGTTTCTGTATCCTTTTATGCCTTTTGACATGTGATAAAGTACTTTGAACCACATAAAAATAGAACCAAAGGATAATAAAATAGGAATGCCTCATTTCACTATTATATCAGGATCATACCATTAGTCTTGTTTTTTTTTAAATTTGGTCTTTTTAGTATTATTGAGAATAATAAGTAATAATGAAATAATTTCTAGGATGATGAAAAATCTTCAAGATATAGAAGAAATAAGATTACTAAGATTTCATTATATATCTTAGATTTTTAAAGATTCCAACAAACCTATGTGTTAATTATAAAACAAAATGAGTATTTTTTTAATATGTAAGATTTTTCTATGTTCTCTAGAAAAGTTACAGAAAATAATTTTAAAAGTCATGCAATATTAATAGTTACAAATAGAACTACTCAAAGAAGAAACTCAACAAAAATTAGGTCCAGTGGACACTGAGAGTTAGAAGGTATTAAAATATGTAGCTAGCGTATCAATCCATGATTTCATAGATACTATTACTTACAATAAAACTAAGCTTGTAAGATAGCAATGGAGTGAGCATCTCAGAATTCTCTGTGAAGAACTTGGCAGGCCCCCTTCCTAATGAAAAAGCCATCGAACTGAGCAAAAATTTAAGCAACATAATGATTTAAAGTCCCTAGAAGTTGATCTAAAGGGATACAGAAAATCCAGAAGCATTTATTCAAGAGAATCTGTTTAATTTTAATAAGAATAGTAGGAGTGTGTGACCTTTGTGCTAGAATGTGTGTGTATGTCTCTGCCCCCTTCAGTGCTATGAAAGTCCTACTGTAAGGAAATGAAGCTGAGAACACAAGGACTCCTCAGGATTCCAGCCACAGAGCTATGGCTATGCTACTGGCATGTCTGTCCCATGCCCAGCTCTGTGTTGCTGAAGCTCTGTTCTAGATGTAAGCAGTAAGCAAAAGAGTATTCCCCTCTCTTACCGCTAGGGTACGACATATGAGCCCAATCATCTCACCCCAAACTACCAGTCACAGGCATAGGTGCCATTATAAAAGGGGCCAGCTGAGGAGGACGTGAGCTATCGTTACCTCCCAGCTTCTGTTCATAGACTGAAGGATCCATGAAAGGAGGGCCAGTCCAAAAAGATGAGATTTGTCTTCTCCTCCAGCACTCACTTGTAGGGTAGTTGCGCCAGATTTTAAAACAAAAACAGAGGAAAAAGAAAACTGAGCAGGCGGGTGCATCAGAGACTATTGAAGGCATAGAAGATGAACTCCATACAATTTATCCAGGAAAGACATTAAATAAACCAAACAAGAAATAAAACTAGCAACATCAACGTGCCCCAAATGTGGTGGTGGGAGTTAACCAGAATCCAAAATTGTCACAGCATATTATCTAAAATATCTAGGTTTAAATTATAAAGAATTATGAGGCACATAAATACACAAGACATTACAGCCCTGTACAAGAACAAAAGAGAAAGAAAAATGAAAAAGAAAAGGAGGAGCACTAGCAGCAGCAATATCATCTGCTTTTGAGGGGACCTAGATGTTGGACTTAGGAGACAAAAACTCCAAAGCAGCTACTATAAATATATTCAAGGAACTAATAGAAACCATGGTTAAAGAAGTGTAATGATAATAGCTTGCTAAATAGAGAATGTCAGTAAAGAGATACTAAAAATTAGCAATTCTAGAGATAAAAGAAGCACAATAACTACAATGAAAAATCAGAGGGGCTCGAGTATAGATTTTCAACAGGAAGAAGAAAACAGTGAACTTGATATATCATTAGAAAGTTTATAATCTGAAGAACAAAAATAAATAAAAAGGATGAGGGAAAATGAACAGATCAGCAGTGACCTGTGAGATGTCATTCAGCACACCAGCATATATGTAGTGGTACTTCTAGAAGAACAGACAAGAGAGAAAGGACAGAAAAATATTCAAAGAAATAATGGCTGAAAAAAACTTGCAAATAGGATGAAAATATCAATCCATATATTCATGAAGTCCAGTGAATTCCAAGTAGGGAAAACAAAAGGAAACTCACAGCTAGCTGCATAATCATCAAATACTGAAAGATAAAGACAAAGAGAAAAATCTCAAAAACAGTAAGAGAAAAGCTATTCATCATATACAAGAGAATCTGACCTTCCTTGCAAGCTCAAGGCCCTGAATTCGATCTCCAGCACCATAAAAAAAAAAAAAAAGAGAGAGAGATAGAGAGAATCTGACTCATCAGAATCAGTGGAGTCCAAACATCAGTGAGATAACATAAATTGCTTAAAACAAAAAAAAAGTGTTGGTCAATGTCCAATGAAACTATCAGAAATGAAGCTGAAATATATCCTCAGATAAATGACTAAATTTGTTATCTTACTTGCCTTATAAAAAATACAACAGGACCAGACTATAATTTTAGTCCACATGAAAAACAAAATGTGTGAATGAGGGTATTTGTATATTAACTATAGCAGACAGCATAATTATCATAATTACAGATTTATTTTCCTTTTTTCTCCCTGCTCATCTCCCCATACTAACGATTGGTCCCAGGGCCTCACATATACTAGTCAAGTGCTCTACCACTGAGTTACATCCCCAGCCCTCTTTTAAAATTTTGTTTTGTTATAGGATCTTCCTAAGTTGCCAAGGCTGACCTAGAACTTTACATGCTCCAACCTCAACCTTTCAAGTACCTGTGATTACAGGTGTGGGCCAGTGGTTCTTTCCTTCTCTTAATTAATGTAAAAACCACAGCATAAAATAATATTTATAAAATTGAACTGTGAACCCCATAGGATGCAGATATATACATTTGACGATAATAGCACAAATGAGGAAGGGAAGAAAGCTATAGTATAACATGTAAGTGGCATGAGACAGTAACTCAAATCCAAAAGAAGAAATAAAGATTACTAGAAATTGTAAGAAAGAAGGTTAACTAAAAAACTTTTTAATTTTTTTCTGCTTTCTTCTCTTCTTTCTTAAAAAGACATAATATAAAGCCGCAATAACATTGAACTGTGTTTATAACAATTGCACAAAGAAGGGAGGAAGAAATACAGTGGAGTAAATTTTCTCTATCTCATGGAATTTAGTTAGTATAAATCCAGAGAAGAGTCTGATAAATTAAGATGTGTAGATCACTCATTAAGAAAATACCAAAAAAGGTTTAAAAAATCAATAAAGGAATTAAACATATAAAAAACAAATAGCAAAAGTACAGAAATAAATCCAATTATATAAAAAGTATTAAATGTGAATAAACTACATAATCAAATGCAGAAACTATCAGATTAAAAAAAAAAAAAAAGAACTAGATCCACCTACATCCAAATATGCTGAAGGGAAGAAATGGAAAAAGATAGATCATGCAGTAGTCATAAGAGATATAAAATAGTTAATTAATGTTGAATAAAATATAGTCTATAATGAAAAGTTACTAGAGACAAAGAGGAAGATTTCAGAATAATAAAATGGTTAATTTATTTGAAAGACATAGTAATTATAATTACAGATGCACTTAGGAACAAGGCCCAAGACACATGCATGAAACAAAAACTGACAGAATTAAAGTAAGAAAAGTTAATTCAAGAAAATTAAGGCCATGATGGCACACGTGGTCCTCAGTTATGTCAAAATTACAAAGGTGCTAAGTAAATCACCAGAATTTAAGAAATGCCACATTACACCGAAGTTGTATTTTCAAATTTCAAGCTTATTCTGCATAGTTATAAAAACTTCTGAAGCCTTAATCTTACCAGTTTAATTTTACCTTCTCCTAGTAGTTTTAAAAGAAGTTTACAATTTCCCTCATCGTTATTCTTTCAAGATAGGCAACATATCACTTTAAAATAAAACTACCTAGATTTAAAAATTGGTTAAAGTCTTGGTTTTATAGCCATCAGTGTAACATCTCCCAAATTAGCTAAACTCCATGGTTCTCAATATTCATATGTTTAAAATAATGTGGTAGAATGAGAAAATCTGAGGTCCCTCCTAGATACAGTTGTGAACCTGGTTCTTTCCCCCATAAAAATGGATTGTTTTCATCAAACTCATCATTAGGAAAGCAAGTGGAATCTAGATTGCTCAGTCTGAGCAGCTGAGATCCACCTCACTGCTTCGGTAGCGTAAAATTTCAGCTTCTAAAAAGACTTGTGAGAATTCTTAACATCGTAGAATTCAGAGGTTTAAATTGGAACACTTCATAGAGCACATTTTGCCTTTGGCCAGAATGAGTGGATTCTGCTCTGGAACTCTTTCATTCCTTGTGTTTAGGTTCTAGCATGTCTTGTGGTAAGACCTTCACTCCTAGTATCTGTAGTTGGCCACAACTTATGTGTGAATTCCCTGTGAAAATCTCATCCAGCCAAGGACAGAGAGCAGGTTATATCAAGTCAGCCGTGAATATTTATACACTTTAGAGAAACAGCCAAAAGCGCAATTCTACCTTAAAGGCTGGAAACAAAATCATGCTTATTTAAGATTTATTATAGTCATTTGGTTCCTTAAGAAATTTTATGTGCCTCCAAACTTAGTTTCCAGTTCAACCAAGACCTCTCTGCAATTGTATCCTTACTCATGTGAATAACTTTCTATATTTGTCTGTGTCCAGGCAGGAAAAAGTGGCACATATGAACTGCGTAGCTTAAAGAGACTTAACAAAAGAACTATTTAGAAAAGTTCAACTTGTATAAGAAGCCAACAAGGGATAGTGCTGTACACCAAGGCTAGAGAAGAGCAGTTATCATCCTGACCATAAGGGCAAAAAGAGAGTTTTTGGAATCCAGAGAGTGTAGCTATGCAGAAAGGACTGCCTACTAGAAGCTGAGGCTTTGGCTCGGGGACGCAGACAACCATGGTGAGCTGGTAGGAAGGAGTGCTAAAAAACAAATACCCTGTCTTTACTCCTCTATCCCCTGTCAACCTCCTGCCAGTGCTTTCTATTGGCCAAACCCAGTCTAAAGCCAAAAGGCATGAGAACCTAATCGGTGCTATCCACATTGGTCAGCATCTCAAAGCCTCGGACGGTAGAAAAGAAAGGAAGTGAATGTAGAGAGACACTGGAAAAAATCAACACAGTTTCAAGATCAAGAGTTGCAAAAATAACTTGAGAGGTTGTGGTGATACGCAAGGTCAGGACTAGAGTAAGTCAGACAAGACACCCACGATGACCATTTAGAGAAGCATCATGCTCGGGATCACACAAATGCTCTGCACTTGCACAACCCTGAGAGACAGGATGTCTCACCTTCCTCACTCGAGACATGGTTGGTTTTGCCCAGTGACTTAGAGTGGTTTAATAGAATTAAGAAAGGAGATGAACTACCTTTTTATCCATAAGCAGAAACTGAACATTTTGTTAAGAGATTTCAAAACAGCTCTTTTGACTTTTTCCCCAAGAACAGAAAATAATACACTACCTAGACATGAACCATCCAGAGGCTAAATATGCTCAGCAGTCAGGCATTGCTATTGAACACTGGATTTTAATTATTTTGTGGGTAT
>PVJO010026178.1:0-21502 GCA_004026905.1 Hystrix cristata
TGGCAACCGGATCCGCGCAGGCGCAGGCCGAGGGCCGTCAGCGGGGCTCGCGCCCTCGCGGAGGGCCCGGACCGGCAGCTCCTCCCGGGACCCTGCGGACGCGGACGGCCGGGGCGGGGCGCCAGGGGCGGCCGGTGGGGACCCGGCCGGATCGGGGAGCTCGCCGGCCCCTCCGCCCCCCGCGGGCCGCCCGAGCCCGGCCGCGTCCCCTCGTGGCCCCGCTCGGGCCGCTTCGGGCGGGCGCTCGGAGCGGCGCTGGGGAGACGCGGCCGCGCCCGGGAGCCCGAGCGGCCCTGCCCAGGGGCGGTGTCGACCACGCACTCTTCCCGGAGCCGGCTTTCTCCGCCTGCCCCAGGACAGTCGGCCGCTGCCGCCGACCTTTTCCCCGGTCTCCCTGGTCACCGCGGCGGGCAGAGAAGGGGACAGAGTGCGAGGCTGCAGGGCGTCCCGACGCCGACTGGCAGCAGTCCGATTTCCAGCCATTTTTGGTGATTTGTAGTCGTACATCAAAACCATGATTTCGCTCTAGTTTTGCTCCTGCCTAAAATGCTTTAAATGATTTGATATGTGAAAATGTTAATGGGAATAAAGATAACATGAAAATACAGTGGTCCCTTGGTATCCTGGGGAGGCTGGGATATTTGCATAGAACCTATGCACTTCCTCGTGTGCTTTAAACCATCTCTAGATTGCTTACAATACTGCACACAACATAAATGCATAGTAAATAGCGGTTAGTCTGTATTGTTTAGGGAATATGGACACAGAAACAGTCTGCAGATGATCAGTACAGACACGATTTTTTCCTGCAGATTTTCAGTCCACAGTTGGTTGAATCTGCAGATGCTCAACCCAGAACAGAAGACCCATTTTACAGTAAAAACTCTGAAAGCAGTCTGACAAACTGAAGTCTGGGAAACGCTAAGAGATAAATGCAGATTTTATACCACAATGGTTTAAGTAGAGAGAAACATAGTCTGGTTAACTATATTTAGGAATCTCATTATCGAATATATTAACCATTCCCTAACCTCTGAACACAGAACTGACTTGCTTATTTATATTTTTAACTATGTTGCTTCCCTAAAGAGAAAGAGTAAAGATATTTTCTCATAATAAGTGACAGAAAGGATATAAAACTATCATAATTTCAATTATTCTGAGCTCAGTCTCATCTGTGTGTTTGGTCTGGAGCACCCTGAACTTCATATGGGCAGCAATCTATCCGTACATGGTACACTGGAAAACCCTTCCATCACTTTACGTTCTGGATGGATATAGAGCACATTAATATCACAGTGGGATTCTCTGATACCTCTATGAGAGACAGTTCCTAAAACTGCTGTTGCCGACATTTCTAAATAATAATTAAAAATGGGAAAAGTTAAAAGGATGTGTTGTGAAATCCGATTTAAGAGAGATTTTTCTTTACAGTTGAAGAGTCACAAAAAACTTTTTAAAAATATATCTCCATACTACTCTTTGCTAACCTTTTTCATTGGGAAACACGAGAGGGCCACATTCTCATAGTTTCAGTAACATGTTCTTTTCCATATGGAAGATGAAAGCCCTGGTATTTCCCAGAGAAGAAATGTAGCAGTTTTCACCTCTCCCATAGGAGACACAGGAAGCAGTCAAAAATGATTAACATTTGGGCAGCACTGGCCACGTCTGAAAATGTAGGCATAACCACGATGTTAAGTCATACCTAAAGAGAGGTGTAATATTTTATGACATCTTACTTTAATTTTTTTTGTTGCTGTCTTTATCCCACTGCTTTCGCCTTGTCCTCAGCTAAGGTCAGATGATGGATTAAACCATTCCAAGATCTGGTGATTCATCTGACAGTGAATTTGTGCTCACGGCAGCGCTTACCACGGCAGGACCACTGGGAAGGCACAGGGCCACCGGGAAGTCGACTCCTACTGCTGTGTTCTCTCAGCTCCACCCAGCACAGAGTTGGTGGCTTCTCGCAGAACGAGACGTAAAGAAGGCCTGTACACACAGGTATCGGGGCACAGCCTCTTTGCCTCCCCAAAAGAAATCTTTTTTATACTGTAAACCATGCATTGGCAAGGCAGCAATAGCACCCCAAGGTGGTGAAAATCGGTTCTTGTTCTTCTTTATGGATGAAGCACACGTATACATATAACACGTTAACAAGTATACAGTTTATCTGCAGTGATAAAACATCGTGCAAAGGGCTGGAGGTATAACTCAGTGGGACAGTGCCTGCCTAGCAAGAGGAAGCCTCTGGGCTTGATCCCAGCACTGCAAAGGTAAGTAAATAAAACATTTAAAAGTAAGCAAATAAAATTCCATTGGAGAGTCAACTGAGGGGAAAATGCCAAAGTCTCTGGGACAGGATAGATGATAATGAAAAAAGAAAACAAGATTGAGAAACACTGCCGTGGACCACCTTCCATTCGGAACAGTGATTCAGACTGTTTTGCAGTGTTTTCTAAATTGTCTGGGATTGTTTAAAAAATTATCATATGCTATTTGATGAAAGAATTAAAGATGTGGAAAGAACCAGCAAATCTTGGAATGGTCTAATCAATCATCTGATCTCAGCTGAAGACAAGGTAAAAGTGGTGGGAGAAAGATAGCAACAGGAAAACAAATTTTAAATAAGACATCATAAAATATTATGCTTCCCTTGGGACTCTGTTTCCCTAGACATGAATACCCCTGTCTTGGAAAGTGCTAAAATTCTTAAAATAGCAATTGTTTCTCTTCTTCCAGACTTCCGCTATTTTCCTGACTGAATTCTTGGAATAGCTGTAGCCTCACCCAAAAATCAACAGGGCAGCAGCTCTCGGGAGAAATCCTGAGCGGCTGCACCTGGAAGGGCTTGCTTCTCTTCTGACACTGGGTTTGCCACAGAGCCCCCAAGAAAGGAAGAGGAACCCTAAGTTTTCCTTATGGTTTCTCTTTTCATAACTAAGGCAAGTAAGAAGGAAGAGAATGAAGTGATATTGACGTTATTTTTAGCTCTCACACCTAAAAATAGATCACCAATTTAATATACTCAGGCACAGCTGCCTCAAGTTTCCCTGAAAGTTGCTGCAATGGTTAGAAATGCTGAAAGCCACCCCACGCCACTGTGATCACCCCAACCCTTCCCAAGACAGTCGTCCTGGGCAAGGATTCAGCGGAGTGTGCCTTCTGTCGCCTGCACCAAGCACCACTGCTGGGCTGGAAACAGAACTGCAAAACGCGTGTGTCTTGGTTAAAAGGGATTTCACTACCTGTGCATCCTCAAGAGCAGGTGTCTGCCTGGGGCCTCCCCGAGTCATCACCGACCGGAGCAGGCGCCAGAGGACTGATGACGACAGAAGGCACACGCTACCTATGATCCAGACGTCTTTTCTTCTGAGTGTCGAGTCCATTCTCTAGGAGCAGCTGTGAAGTCCCTTGGCCTGTAGGTGCTGGCCTTTCCCCGATGGACACGACCACTTTCCAACACTGTCCCTCCCCGCTCTGCTCTGAGGAGTGGGTGTCACCGAATAGCAGAGGATTACTGCAGAGTCCTGCAATGGCTGTCTCCAGTTACACCATCAACAAATATTCTGCCTCTTTAAAAGGAAAAATATGATGGGCTTGTGTGACAGATCCGAAACAGGTGCAGGGGCTGAGGAGACCTACTGGCCATAATTTTTACCCCAGCACGCATGCGTTTGCCCGTTTGTCCCCAGTTCACGGTCTGGTCGCTGCACTGTAATTGGCATTGGCTGCCAAGGCTGGGCTGCTGCCAGCCAGGGAGGTTTCTCTTGCCCTTATGGGGCGAGGGGTAAGAAAGGGGGGTAGGGAAGTACAACTTTAAAAATCACAAATCCTCCACCCTCGGCCATGCTATTTTGAGATTTCATTTGCAGTTGTTATAAATGCTGCTGATGTACAAGTTCATAGCAGTTGGTCAGGAAATACCATCTGGTATTAAATTCACCAACTGCAGTCAAAATACGGAGCTCCATGCGTCACTCAAACCCACTCTATCCTTTCCACATCCTGTTGATAGAGAGTTTGTTGGGTTTGGTCTCTGGAGCCTCAGTACCAGACACTGAAACATTCCAGGGACTGAGAGGGTCCGCCTCCATTAGTGCCATTTTTATTTTCTATCCCCAGGTGGGATATAGAAGAATCTAAACCTGGTTTTAAAAAATAATTATTTCTTACTAAGGAAGACTTTTAAAAGCAAATCAATGAGGATTAGGATAAACTCAGAAACAATCCACTTAGAACAAGTCCTATGAGCATGACTCTGGACCAGCGATCTGTGAGGACTTTTTTTTTTTTACTTTTGAGGTAAATTTATTGTCTCTTTGGTTGAAATGTGATCAGGGGAAAACACTGTTCACTTTATAGATTTTTGTCAAAGAATCATCCACACTCTGGTGTCTCACGGTTGTGGTACCCGAGACCACGCCTTTTGAGTGGCGAACAGGTGACCAGTGTATAGGGAGGTGGGGGAAATCGAGGGACAAAGACAGGCGCACACAGCATCTTGAGTGTAAAAAGTTGGTCATGACCTGGGGATGTGGCTAAGTGGCAGAGTGTCCACCTGCTCTGAGTGCAATCACTAGTGCCACAAAAGCAAAGCAGGCTGCGTATCATTCACAGAGGAAGATGGTAAGAAGCAGATAGAGCCAAGTGGTTGGCTAAGAACATTATGTGGCATCGATGTCTTTTATTGAGCAAGTAGGAGTGTGAGTTGTGGTAGGGAGCAGATTGCATTGAACTTGATGAAATACAACATTAGGTACCAGGGAACTGGCAAAAGAAACAAATCAGGCCTGGAAGTGTAGTTCAGTGGTACTGTATGCTCAAGGCTCTGGTACAAATTCCCAGTATCAAGATAAATAAATAAATAGCAAATTTAAAACCATGGATTTGATTGTATAAAACTCATACTAGTTAGAGTTATGAAAGCTATTTATTACTTAATGTACATACACAGTGGTTATTAAGCTTATCAACATATACGGTGATTTTACTTGATTTCAACACCAAACTAAGGATATTTAAATGCAGCTTATTCTAGTATATGATTATCTGCTGAAAACTTCTTAAAAATTCAACTTTCTCATGTGCAAGGTCTTCTTTTGAAGGAGGGCCATGGAAACCCTCAAGGAGGGAGGGCAGGGGCTGGGATCTGCATACACCCAAGAGCAAGTTTCAAGCAGGGTAAAGCAAATCTATTGAAGATTCCAGAGGACACAACTGGCCTCAACCCGTGCAAAATCCTCAGTAAAGCAGCAGGCTGGAGGTGATGCAGAGATAATGACTATGGGGTCCTGCCCGTGGTAAAGACTTAATGTGAAATGGATGTATGTAGATTCTGAGCAAGGGTGGGTGGGAGGCCCGTGTCAGCTGAGCCTGGTTCAGAACAGAGCATGCACTTTTGGTAGGGAGGAAGAGGAGGAAAAGACCAGCATGTGAGGGGCAGTGAGCTGAGGCGGCTTCATTCTTGGGGTAGGTGATAAGAAAGATGACCATCACTTCCTGTCCATCCCAGACTCCTTGCTCAAGAGATGTCAACGACATCCTTCAGAGTTTTTTCATTATGTGTCAACATGGAAGCCAGAAAAGAAGGAGAAAATGGAAGCAAAGTCCAGGGGAGGGCGAGCCACATGGCCTGCTTCAAGGACTGAAAACTAAAAATTCTGCACGCTAGGTAGAATGAAGTGATTTTTGAACATCTTTTGCAATGCAACAGTATTATAGACAGCTAAGTTAGGTAGAAATATTTCAGGCAGTCAGACGGGGCTGGGCCCTCGAGGGAGTCAGTGCAGAAGATGAGCGTACACTACAGCTGTGGCTGGAGATGCATCCATTGAAAGCCAAGCCTCAAGATAAGGACAGAATGGCCAGAGCTACACACATGCCCGAGGGATAAACAATGAACTGAAGATTACACTCTGCAGATCACCCAGGTGGGTGACGAGAACCTCCAGACCCACCCCATCCTGGAATGTCTTCGTTCTTTCCACGTCCATTTGCTACGTGACCTGCTTACCCACTGGATCAGTATTACCTGGGCAGCTATCCTTGTAATCTTACTGGTTGATAATAATTTTGACTCACATCGTACCCACCTCATGATTTTGCTCTATAAAACTTCCTCTGAAAAGTGGGCTCACTGGCAACCCACTTGGGTCCCCTCCTGTCTCTCAGGAGCTAACTCTCTCAATAAATTTTCCTGCTCTTAACCTCCTTTGTTCCTTAGAATTCATTCTTTGATTTTGGGGAACACAAACTCAGCGTATCTGACATCTAGCAGGTTGGGAGTTATATTTTTCCTCTATATCAACAGAACAAGAAGAGTCATTAAGCACAAAAATAAAATGGAAGGTAGAAAATTAAAAAGAACAAGAACAAGAAAGAAAAGTTGTGTAATATGTAGTATTTAATAAATTGAAAAAAGAGGAAAAGAAAAAGTTAGTGGAGGAAAAATAAATGAAATGGAAAAATCTGGTTAAAAATCAGGAAAAGAATCTGAGCTTTATCGAACTATTTTAATGAATGGAGATTGCTAAATTTGTGTATAATCTTTCTGCTCTTGGACGTAGAGCGTAAAGTCTCTTCTAGAAAGAACTTGCACTTCAAGCGCCCGGGTGACAGTTTTTGTATCACCAGAGCACCTGAAATTCAAAGTCAATTCTTTTCAGCACCCAGGGAATATTGCTACTATAATTAGCAGCACTAATCTTCTCAGCAAAGAGATCAAAGAGAAAGGGGAGAAGAGGGGAAAGTTGACAGCCTTTTTTCACAGACCCTGGCGAGGAAAGAGCAGTATCATAAAGATTTATTGCAGCCACAGCAGAAGATGGAGACGTGTTAATCCAGCCTGTCTGCATACCCGCGGACACCTGAGCCTCTGGCCAGTCAGGCCTGCTGGCTGCTGCACTGCACATGAGGCCTGGCCCCCGGGGAAAGGGCCGGCTCTGCACCCAGCCATCTTCCGCGTGGCCAGAGAGGCACGGAAATTTGTTGCCCACGTCTCTGGGCCCTTCTCCACTTACAAATAAGAAACTGAATGGGACCCGTGTTGCTTCTCGCGCCTCCTCCCACCTCTCACAGTATCAGCTGCAGGCCGGAAGCCAGGAGTAGCAAAAGGAAGAGTCGGCTGGCTTCTTTTTTAAGGTTTCTGCAGACTCAAAATTCTCGGTCTTCCCTGAATTTTTCCTAAAAATGGCAACTTCCAAACCATTGATTTCTGACACCTTGGGACAGATGGTAACTGGCAAAGTAATTCTTCCCAGAAATGTTTATGGTCCAACCTACCATTGTCTCACTCTTTAGAAATGGTTACCTACTTAAAAAACTTTATCAGAGAAATTGGAGAAAAACCATGCTTGAAAAACAATCAGATTTATATAGAGGATCACAGTTAGTTGATGATTTCAGAGTTATATGAAGTTATACAAGAAGGATATTTTGTTTTCTGTGTCCTACAGAAATTCATGGACCAGAGGGGAAAAAAACCTTCTGTTTACTGGTTTAAAATATTAATAGGCCTAATGAGAAAATCTTTCATGTCTCACAAGTTTTGCTTGTGGAAATTTATTCTTTTTCTATATTGAACAAAATATTAACTAGCCAGGCATGGTGCCAGATATTCAGAAGGCTATAGTCCCAGATACTCAGAAGGCTGAGGCAGGAGGATGGCTTCAACCCAAGAGTTCAGGGCCAACCTGGGTAAGAGTGACTCCTCATCTCAGAAAAATAAAAGGAGAAAGAGAAAGGGAAGGAGAAGGAGAAGAAGAGGAAGAAGGAGAAGAAGGGGAAGAGGAAGAGGAGGAAGAATATGAAGAGGATGAGGAGGAAGAAAAAGGAGGAGAGAAGGAAGAGAAGAAGGTTATTAACTCATACAGAAAGCAGAAGTCCCCCCCCAAAAAAAAAAAAAAAAAAAACCTGTTTCTGTCTGCCTCATTCCTTCTCTCCAGCATACTTCATCATTCCATATGCACTGTCAGTAAAATGCCCCTAGGCTTTCGGTGCACAGTAGCCCCCTGTCCTTGTCTATTGTTATTAGAAATGCTTTCCTACCTGAACAGTGTTTTTCAGAGCAGTAGCTGTGCAAGGAAGGATGTTTGCTGAGCCGCCTGGCAAGAATCACTTGTTCTGATTATTAACAAGAACAATCCCCAGCCCTCAACCAGAATGCAGAATTCGCTTGAATCACTCTGCTCCCTCCACGACACTTCTCTTGCCTATTAAATGCCGCTGACGTATGAGCAGCAAGGATACAAAGCCAAGCAACACAAGGTCCCGACCTGCAGGAGCCCTGTCTAGGGAGGGGTGATAGACACGCTAGAAAGCACTGCGTTGGGTGGAATAAAGGTGTGGACAAAATGTGGTTGAGCCGTGCTGAGGGGCAACTCGGGAGCAAACTGCTGCTCCTGAGGGCCCGCCCTGATGAAATGCTCGCCATGGACCGGAGTGGTAGCTCAGGGATAGAGCACATGCTTAGCATGCTCAAGGCCATTCAATCCCCGGCTCCCCAAAAGAGAAGGAAAAACATGTGTAATGGAATGACAGGCACCGTGCTGAGTGCTTTAGACTCATTATCACACTTCATTTTCACAGCGGCCCTCACCGCGTTATTCAGACATGGTAAGCCCTTGGTTGAAGTGAGTAGCTCACTGAAAAACACACAGCCCGCATGGACTCAGCGTCCTCGTTCTGCACAGCGGGGGA
This sequence comes from Hystrix cristata, assembly GCA_004026905.1. Classification (NCBI taxonomy): domain Eukaryota; kingdom Metazoa; phylum Chordata; class Mammalia; order Rodentia; family Hystricidae; genus Hystrix; species Hystrix cristata. Next base: position 8,704 of record PVJO010026178.1, read on the forward strand.
CACAGTCCCACAGCCACCCCATCAGCAAGTCCTGCCTGTCTCCTCCCTGGATTTCACTGTCAATAGCTCTACCTAGGGAGCTCCAGGGCCTCGGGAAATTAGAAACTTCTGAAGAGCAGTCACACACCCAGAGCGCCTCTCTGGATTTCAAGTCCAAACCCATGACTTTAAGGGACTCTTTTTCAAACTGTGTTTCCACAAGCTCCCCTCATACATGCTGGGGGGTGGACGGAACCCAGGACTGTGTTTCCACCCAGCTACACCCCAGCCCCACAAACTCACCTGCTAACACTAAGCCATAGCCACATGGTTGAGCAGCCTATGGCACAAGGCCTCCTAATGCAGCCAAACTCAAGTGAATAGTTTACACACAATTCTCAGTGAAACAAAGTGCAGTTTATCTAGTCGCACACTTTCTTTAATTCTACCCACCAGTGACAAACTAGAACTTGAAAAAGGTCAGAGAACTGGTACAAGGAAAGATAAGGTAGAACTGCTACTTTTTAGGGAACTATATCAGCACATAATTACCTCATTTTTTCCAGATCTTGAATCCAGTTGGGTGGAATTTTCTTCCAGAAAGCATTTCACTTTCTCTACCTCCTCCAGACACTGGAAAAACGCCATTTTCTCCAGCCCGTTGCTGCGGTAGCACGCGTGGATTTCTTCCAGCCGCTTCGCTTTCAGCATCTTGGTGGTGAGTCCAATCAGGCTGCTCTCTGGGGTGTGGTTTTTGTCTCCCTCTGTCTCTGACTCGTAAATCAAGACACGGTCATGACTTTTCAGTGTTCCGTTCTCCTGGCTGTAGAGAGATGAAGCCAAGAGCGTTCTTACCACTCATTCACACTCCTACTTCTGGAGGAAATGACTGGCAATGATTTGGAACTAACTTCTATTTAAATGGAAGAAATTTAAAAATGCTAATACTCATATCAAGTTATCACTGCTGGAGCTTTTGTTCTTTTAGTGGCACTGGAATGGGAACCCAGGGCCTTTGCACTGAGTCACATCCCAGCCCTTTTTATTTTGAGACAGAGTCTTGCTAAGCTGCTAAATTTCCCAGACTAGCCTTGAACTTGTGATTCTCCTGCCTCTGTCTCCCAGAGTGTTGGGATTACAGGTGTGTGCTTCTACGCCCCAGCTGAAAATTTTAAAGGGAATCCTTTTTTCACTTTTTCCTACAAAAGAAACAGTAAGAAGCACTCTTGAGTTCCATTGGATGTCTGTATATTTCTCTCATTGTTTAAAATAGGATGTATATTGTGGGAGAATAAAATATTCCACCCCAGATACATTTCTTTAATGTATTTTGTATCGGTTATTCAGAGAAACTGTAAACCTCTGCAGACACAAGTGTGGCTGTGAAAAGATGTCATTTTGTTAAAAGTACAAGGGATATCAACATGTATGGTGATGTTTCAATTTTTAAAAGTTATTACGATAAAATACACATTGCCATTAATCCCCCTCAAAACATTGCCTTCGCTTCAAACACTTCTCTCATCGCTCTTGCCACTCGGAAGCAGTTCTGGAAGTCCTCTTTCATGAGTGTCTTTACAAGACGTGATGAAAAATATGATGAATGCTCCGGCCACGTGCCATCAACAGAATGGCAGCTCGTAAAAACATTATAATGTGTCCTCGCCCACCTTATTCACTGCATTTGACACTGTGGGACTTCTGGCTCCTCCAAAAGTCAAAATGCCCATGAAAGGCAAATGCTTTGACTCAATTCAGGACATCGAGGCTGAGCAAGGACAGTGCAACTAAACACGTGAAAGAGGACTTCCAGAGCTGCTTCAGAAAGTGTGTTTGAAGACAGGCGAATTAATGGTAATGTGTCTTGCTGTAATTATTTTTCAAATTTAAATATTCACCGTAGTTTTCAATCACATCTTGTTATTCACATCTATCTACATAAGTAAACAGCAAGTGCAGACAGAGTTGTTTCTACCTGACATCTCTCCTTTCTGTCTAGAAAAGACCCAGGGAGAAGATAAGGGGATCCAACCTGTGGCCAGGGCAGAGATAACTGCAGGCGGCTATTACCTGGGCAGCTCTGTCTGTATCACAGGACACCCTCATGCTAGGCCAGTACTCAACCCATGAGCTACACTCCAGTCTCTCTGCCTACATCTTAAAATGATTGCTATTTGTTCTATAAAAGCCCCATTATGTGGAGACATTTGCATCTTCATGAACAGCTAGCAGTGAGGAGTTCAGCACTCTGGTGCTTTCTTTGAGATACTTTCCATACAAATTAAGTAACGCACCTACTACACAGTTCTGTTTTGATTCTAACACAACCGCGTGTGTATATCTACACACGCCTTGGTTACAAAGAAAGAGTGAGATAAAGAATGATTTGAATGTGTGGTAGTTTCCCATGCCTGAGGCCCCCTAGTGGAAACTGTCTGAAAATTGTTTCTTTTTATCAATCTAAAAATCATCTGTAATTCTCCCCATGAAACTGCATTTTTCATTTTCACAACTCATATAGTAAAATAATAGAGTTACAACATATATTTTAAATCCAGTGCTCTACAAAAGTCTACATATCACCTTAAGAGTCAAGCAAATCAAAATACAAACAGCAGGAATCAGAACTCTATAGATACATTATAGGTCATTATTAGCATTCTTGAAAACCTCCGTGGAAAAAATCACTATTAAAAGAAGAAAACACAAGCATGGGTGCTCTAAGGCAAAGTACAACTAAAATATAACATTTAATTCCAAGTGGTACTAAAGCTGTGTTAGGAAGCCACATGCAAATTAACAGATGAAAACAAATCTTAGGTCTATGTTATAATCATTACATGAAGAAACGTTAAACATTAGACTCTGCCTGAAACTCTGTCGAAGTTTGGTACAGGGGAAGAAAGGAGATTTGAGAAGTTATAACAATATACAAAAATAATTACCATTTATAGGAGGACATCGTAGAGTTTGAACCACTCAAGCGTAGTTACAAGTTCTAGTAGATAAAAAGAAATTTTGCAGAATTCAAGTAGGCCACACAGGTCTCTGCTAAAAGTCTTCACTCTTGGTCAGTAGAACCCTTCAACAAAGACGAGTGTCTACTACGAGAGGAAGTGTCCTCGCTCTCAAATGCCACTTTGAGCCCCCGTTTAAACTAATATGCTCCTTGATCTCATGTTGCTCAGCTGTTGCCATCTCAGTCAGATGGAGAATAACATTAATTTTAGACACAGGCTTTCTGAGGCCCGTGGCTCCATTTCAGGGTCAGGCAAGGAGAGGACAAGCTGGGATACTGGATGAAATATCACCTTCACCTTTCACAGTACTCTCAGAACTACAAAGCTGGGCTTGTTCTTGGCAAACATATGTCCCTTTCAGACTCATGATTACCTAAGTGCTTGTTCCTGGCGAGCAGGATGCTAGGTGTGGGAACCCACAGCTACCTGCAGCTGTGAACACAGCCTGCTGCAGTATGGGGTCTCCTGACAGCATTTAGCAGGTTCACTTCGATTTCTCAATCTTTAAAACTATTTACAATGTCTCCAACTGCTTATAAGCCCAGGGAAGGGCCAAAGGCAAGGCACCCAGGTAGATACAAAGAACTGGAATGATTTCTCGTAACTCTCTTCATAGCAACTCTAGGACTATCTCCTGGTGTTCTGCCACAGACCAAGCAAAGGGAGTTAGTGTAGAAACAATTACCTGCCAAATTCTAGTGGTGGTATATTCCGGGATTTATTTAAGTGGCATAAAACCGATTCCCTGAAACTGGAATTGGTACTACAGGCAATTGTCTAATCCTTCTGGGCCCAGCTAATTGTTACCTCTTCTTTGTAGCCTTTGCCGACCCCCTTACTCTCCATCCCAATGCTAGCCTCCTATACTCTTGGTGTCTTTACACTTTTGTTTTAATTCAGATCAATATGTTCCATATAAAGTAAAAATAGATGTTTGCCATCTTAAGTAGCATTTGAAGAATTATAGGAGAATCTTTTAAAAATCAGAATTATTGGCATTTTTCTAGAATTAAAGAACTTTGTTCTTCAGGAAAAGTAAACAGGAGTATCTATTTGTAAAAGATAAATCATTCAACAAAATTATTATGAAAAGACTGAGGTGTTTTGAGGTTACAATTTTGCAGGTGTGTAAAAATGCTGGTAAGGTGACAAGTGCCTCCACCAGAGGAAAGATGTATGTGGCCACGTCCTCCACTCAGATCAACAACATAATAAAATCGGATTTTCCATACCCTTGGCTCCAGAAAACTCGTCACAGGCTTTAATGAGCCAGAGTTGGGTAAAATCTTCTCCTTTTATACCTTTAATAAACTTCCTTCATAATAATCTTAGATCTACAGAAAAAGTAGTTCAGAGAGATCAGGGGATTTCGGAGAGTTTCCCTATACCCCATACCTGACTCTCCCTATTTGCAATGTCTTACATTGATAAGCTCAACTTGTTACCATCGAAGAACCAATGTTAATACATTGCAATTAACTCAGCTTAATACCTCATTTTCTTGGTTTTTTTCTTCCTAGTGTCCTTTTTATAGTCTGAAATCCCATGCAGGTATGCAAATTATATTTAGAATCAAGAGGATTTGTGATGGATTTCCTCTGGAGTATGAAAGAAAGACAGTAGACAAAGATGGTTTACAAACTTCTTCCTGAGCGCTTGGAGGATAGAGTTGGTGTAAACTGAGATGGAGAAGGCCATGAGAGAAGCAAATTTGGGAGAAAGATCAGGGGCTCAGTTTTTGACACATTCATTAAATGTTCAAGTAGAACAAGTAGTAGAAATAGAAATGTGGAGTTAGGAGAGAGGTACAGGTACGCAATAAATATTTGTTGATTAATTACTAGACAGAATGATCTTTGATTGTATTTACTTGTCTTAGAAGAGTCAACTGAAGGAATCCATTCTATCCATCTTCTAAAATTCAGTAGCAATAGTCCAGTTCCCTATAGCACACTGTTCCCGACTACTGATGGCTTGGGGAACAAGTTGCCTTGTATAACACTTGACCACAAATCCTCTCTATGGTCTATTTGCCTAGCTTCAAGACCCTAAGTGCATGCCCATAAAATATTCTGAGGGCCTTAAAGATGCCCTTGCGCTTAGAAAGATTGATAGTAAGACTAGGAGCAGGCCCAGCAATACATTTGTAGTAAGTATTTCCGTGGTATTTTAGAGTTATACATCTTTTAAAAATACCAGCATGAGGAAAACAACGTCCCACAGAGACATGAAAAAGAGTCCTTTGATTCTGTTCAAGGGACAGTCCCAATAGCTGATTAAGGGACAGTGCCATGGGAGGAGCCGGAGGGGATGCAGGAACAGGCATGGCTGACAGCGCCTGCTGCTTGGCATTCAACTAGCTGGATGATGCTAATAGCTCCTGCTTAGGCACAGCCTTCCGAGTGTCCCCAGAACAACAAGGCCTCATCCACACGGGAAGTGGAAAAATTGTCACAAACACCAAACTGCGAACGAAAGGCTGCGGCATCCCTGCTAGCCGTGCTAAAACTGAATTTTCTTCCTTTCATTAACAACCATTGAGTATGACCTATAAAAGCAAAAAATTGATCAGCTGCACTTCATCAAAATTCAAAATGTTTGCTGTTTAAAAGACACCACTAATGTAATGAATGTGACCATTGTATGTAGAATGTACCAATACATGTTCTTGGTTTAAAATAAAAATAAATAAATAAATAAAATAAAAGACACCACTAGAAAAATAAAAAGACCAGGTACAGACTTGGAAAAAGTCATATATTTGATGAAGGACTTGTACCCCAAATATATGAATTCATAAATTCAATAATGGGATGACAGACATTCCAGTTTTAAAAGTGAACAAAAGAATTGAATAGATGTCTCACCACAGAAGATACACAATAGTTACTAAGCACATGATAAAATGCTGAAACCCAGTCATCAGGGAGATGCAAATTAAAACTGTAATGAAATAATATTTCACACCCACTAGAAAAGTTACAATAAAAAAAGAGAAAAGCAAATAGTGAGGGGAATATGGAGAAATTAGAGCCCCCATCAGACAAGTTGATGGGAATATAAAAGGTACAGATGTTTTGCAATAATATGACCTTGCAGTTTTTCTCCTAGGTATCTATCTCCCCAAGAGAAATAAAAACAGATAAGCACACCAACCCTGGTGCATGAATGGTCCTAAGAGCATTATTCACAAGAGCAAAAACTTGGAAACAATCCAAATGTCCATCAGTTAGTTCGGTGAATGCGAAGACCTGATGTGGCACATCCATTCAAACGAACTATTGCTCAGCGATCAAAAGGAATGAAATACTGAGGCAGGAGGTAGGGAGGAGAAATTCCTGGAAGAAGCAGGCCAAAAAGTCAGAGGAAAAAAGAGGAAGTCAATTCTCCAAAACCCACAGAGTGTGCCCAGTTCTGACAGCTGGGCCACCGCAGGGAAAGACAAGAGGGCACGTGCACGGTTGGCTTCTGGGGGGCCAAGACGAACTCTCTAGAAACCACAAGGAGCACCCACCTCTAACAACTAAGCCAGGCCTCGGGGCACAAGGGCTACAGAATAGCCTAAACAACTGAAAGTGACCCCAACTCAGTTATAATTCATTATAATCTCATTTACGTTTTGGTTTTTATGCCACCACTACCACCACCCAACTCTCACTCCTAGCTTTGGGCTCCATGACAGATCCTCAAAGGTCCATAAAGGGACAAAACAATCCCCCCCAACAGAAAGAAGGGGCTTGTCCTTGACTGGAGTGAACTGCTGCCGCAGTCCAAACAGCTGACCTCTCCTGTGAAAACCACATGCAGGCTCTGACCGCTGGCGTCTCTGTGGCCCCGAGCTCTTCACACCAGCCCTCCCCACCCCGAGGAGTGGGTCTTGGCTAATAAATCTGTGCTTTCTCATCTACTTCTGTGTCTCCTGCTCAGTTCTTTGTTCAGGATACCAAACACCTAGGACCATTACTACCCCAAACAATAATAGCTGCTACAACATGAATGACTGAAAATATGGTGCGAAGTGAAAAAGCCAGAAATGAAGACAACTGTGTGATTCCATTTGTATGAAATGCCCGAAAAAGGCAAGTCTGTAGACACAGAAAGTAGACTGATGGTTGCCTGGAGCTGGGAGTAGGAACGAGGATAAACTATAAACAGAATCTTACTGGGTGAGATACAAAGGTCATGATTACAAAAATCATTCAGTTTCTTAAAATGTTGCCGAACTGTACACTTAAGATGGGTGAATTTTATGCTCTGCAAATTATACTTCAATAATGTCACTGAAAAAAAGAAAGCACAATAGCATAGCTAATTAAAAAAATAAGCTTGTTAAAAGATGGGGGAGGGGAGTGCTACTGAGCTGTGTGTGGCCAACAGTTCCAGGTGACCACGGCTGGGATCCAGGGAGATAAATTACATCCCACACTTACCGGGTCACCTGGGGCCAAAGATCAGAAGAAAAAATGGTAAACTGGGAGAAAGTAGAGATTCACACACCTTACTTCCGGTACGAACACCATCTATGATTGAGTGATTAGTAAGAAAATCAATGGTAATTTAACATAACTCTTATTATCTGTTTGAAGATATGATACTCTGCACAAGGAGTATGATGCTGGTACCAAATGACCAGGCTTGTTTACAGCCCCACTTGACATTAGAGCCTTAACACCACAAGCGACAGTGAGTAATAGCTGAATACTGTGGAATGCAATATGTGGAGTCTGAAGTCCCCATGCAGTCTGAGGGGCAGTTCAGGGGCAGAGCAACTGCCTAGCATGCATGGGGCCCTGGGCTTGGTCCCCAGCAGTACAAAAAAACAGATGAACACACTAATAAATAAACACCCCTGGCTAAAGCACATGATAAATATTCTGGGTTCTCTTTTCCATTTAAAATATAAAAATAATATGGAAGGTTTTAAAAGCCTATGTCAAAATATGGACAGGATTATTTAAAACTAATCTCTTTCAAAACTGTTAAATTAGAAGTTGCATTCTTTGTTCCTCCAATTATATCCCTTTTTATTTTATTGTAGGATGTAAATATGTGTCACTGAGTTTAGAAAATAATACATGATATTTCAATGGGTACAAGGTGCATCATGCAAATTCTACTCATAACTAAATTTCCAAAGCTCAAAGATGACTAACATATCATTTTTGTTAGCTACTTTTCATTTTCCCCAACCTTGTGTGCAGTTTAGCACATTGCCTAGTATGCATGAGGCCCAGGGTTCAATTTCCATCATTGCAAAAGAATAAAGTCAAATAAAGTAAAAAATTAAAAACTTCTAACCTACAGAGAATTTGCAACAATAGTACAATGAATATTACCTGTACACCCTTTGCCTAAATTTACTACATTTGCTATCTCTCTCTTTTTTCTGAAAGTTACAGATTCATGAAACTTGGCCCCTAAATGCACGAGCATGTGCCCAGAGAACAAAGACACTTTCTCACATAACAGGACCCTGATTTTGTCTTCGTGTTGGGAACCTGTCATACCTGTGGCAAGAATGTTACCATGCACATGATATTGTATCTTTCTCGGGACATCACAATAGGTGGCACAGGATGTCAGCTTGTGTCAAGTCTGTGATGCTAAATTTGGTGATCTGATTACAGTGGCGTTTGTGAGGTTTCACCAATAAAAAGTGGCCATTTTCTCTTTGTAACTGATGTGTGGTAATTTGTGGGTATTGTGTTCCCCCCCAATCCATTGTCCTATGTTTTTACTATCCATTCTTGCCTGAATCAATTACTATTACAGTAACCAGCGAAATGATAATTTTCTATTCTATTATTAATTATTACTTATTAATTGGTGTACTTCTATAAAGCAGAGCTTTCGGTCCTCATCCTGAGCCCCTCCCTTTTTAGTATCAAAATGAAGTCATAGATTTTTTAAAATGACTATTTACTCCCTACATTTCTCATTTCTGTGCTCAAATTGTCCACGATTTGGCTAGCAGGAGCACCCAGCTAGCTCCTTGGTACTTCTGACCACTGTTGGTTTTATTTATTTGTTTGTTTGTTTATTTATTTATTTATTTATTTATTTTTGGTGCCAGGGATCAAACTGAGAACTGTTTCATAGTACTTTCTTTCTGTGCTGTTTCTGGAATCTGCCATTTCCTCAAGGAGCTCTAGTTCTTTTCAGAGAAAAATGGTATTTAGAAATCAACACCACCACTGTGATATCTAGAAATAAACACCAGCACAGGAGAGCTCTTTGCTACCGGGATGTCACTGCTTCTAGTCCCTTCAGTGGACAGAGCTGGAAAATATCTACTTTCAATTGTAAGTTCATAGGCGCCCATCTCCAATTCCACCTCGATGCAGCAGGAGCCCCGTATGTGTCTCTCTTCCATTGATTCTTTAAGCCTAAAAACACAACAACAAAATAAAATGCTTGCTACACTTTAAGATTCATGGTACTCTCGTGACTATCTACTCTAACCAACTTCAGGAGGGCAAAGGGGGCTCATGCCCAATTGGTAAAACTCCCACCCTACAGCATGAATCATCATTTTCTAGTTTTAGGAATTGGAAGAAGAGTGTATTTATATTTACGTTCTTGGGAACGCTTTTCTACTTTCTAAATTGGAAGAGGATTTTAAGAGCTAGAAGAAGCTTATGATAGTAACAAGGCATGAAATTACAGAAGTGCAAAGCTCGAGTCATGCTGTTCTGATCAAATGTTGGCCTGTGTCTCCCAGGAGGGTGAGGTTCAGGGGAAAATTTTCCACAGAGAAGTACACTGCAGTGGGGGGCATATTAGTGGCTGACAGGGAGCTGTGTGAAACCTTCGTACACTCCCTGATATGTGTTATCCACTATGAAAGATAAAAATGTTGTATTTTTAGGTAGAAAATAAATTTCGCTATTATATAATGGTTCACAATAAATTGTTAGCTTTTATTCTCTATGCTTAAAAGTAATGAAGAACTTGGGATGTAAATGAGCACTGCAGCTGCTAAAATGGTAAAAGGCATTTTAAGTCCCAGTTTTTAACAGAAAGTACTTTCAGTGTGTATGAAGAAGCCCACCGGGAGCGGAAGTGGATGGCATTCTCACGTACCCGGTAGGAACGTATAGAGCTCTAGTCTTTATGGGAGGCAACTTGGACACTCCAGTTACATTTCTAAACATTTGACATCAAAGAAATACAACTGTACCAAAATAATGTCTTTCAAGATAGCATCCTGATATTGCTTGTTGTATTTAAAATTTCTAAATAGAACCTAAGTACAAGTTAGTTAAACAGATACGGTACTGCCATATTAAAAACTACTGCGCTTTCATTAGTCACATGTAGAAGAATATTTAACAACATGGGGAAAAATCAATGTTACAACTGGGGAGAAGGGAGCAGATACAAAATATTACTTGCACTAGGTTCCCAGTTTTGACTAAAAAACAAGATACGCTCAATGTATATCAGATAGATGATAATATAGAGGGACACATAGGAGAATGTCATACAAAATTGTTAACACCAAATATGTGTTGTGCTTTCTAGAGCTATCAGGTTTTCTAAAATGAAAATGCATTTCATTTTTAATCTTAAAAAATTGCAATTAAAATAAATGTGTAAATGTCATAATGAGGAGGCCAGGCTAGTAGGAAACTCAAGAGGATTAGAGACAGACAGCCACAATTTAAACTTGATGTTTACTAGCTGTGTAGACTCAGAACATTTAATAGCTCAGTTTTCCTGAGCCTCGACTATACTCATCTTTAAGTGGGGATAATAGCATTTACTTAGAGAAGATGAGGGGTAGGAAATGAGGTAATAATGAGTGTTGTATCTGAGGGACTCAATAAACGGCAGCCTTATGGTTATTATTGGTACTATTGTTAGTTACTGTTACCAAATCTCACAAAAAATAAAAGATTACCAGGTGAAAATGTTACAAGGGAAAAAATATTCCAGAATATTTGTTTTCTTAATCCAAAATGCAAGGTCACTTACTGTTAAAATATCTTTTCTTCCTTTGGGATTTATACTTATGGAAAATGCATAAAAGTGCAAATACAGTTTGAGATAATTATAGACACTCACAAAACCACCAACCGATCACAAACTAAAATATTGGCAGCAACCCCAATTCCATTCCTTGCTCCTCCCTCTTACATTAATTACCAGTCTGAATTTTTTACAATAATTTCCTTGATTTTCTTTGCAGTTTTACTAATTAAATGTGTCCTCTAAATGTGTAGCTTTGTTTCACCAGTTTGAGATTAATGTATTTATACTGTCTGCATTATTTTGTGTTTCTTCTGTTCAGTAAAAATTTCTCAATTAATCATATTCATGTAACTGTCTCTGGTAATTTTCACTATTGTATAATATCCCATTGCATAAATATTACAAAGTTTATGCATTTATTTTACTACTAATGGACATTTTATTGCTTTCAACTTGCGGCTGCTATGAAAATTATTGTGCATGCAAGATGTGCATTTAAATATATACACCAAAGTCACAACTGACCCCTCAGAAATCCAAAGGATCATCAACACCTACTTCAAGAACTTATACTCAAACAAGATGGAAAATATGGAAGAAATGGATAGATTCCTAGAAACATACAAATTACCAAAACTAAACCGAGAAGAGATACAAACTCTTAATAAACCAATATCAGCCATTGAAATTGAAAAGGTGATTAAAAACCTACCAACAAAGAAAAGCCCAGGTCCTGACAGCTTCACAGCTGAATTCTACAAAAAATTCAAAGATGATCTAATACCATTATTCCTCAAACTCTTTAACGAAATTGAAGAGGAAGCAGTACTTCCAAAATCATTCCTGGAAGCAAGCATTACCCTAATACTAAAACCAGAAAAGGACCCAACTGAAAAAGAGAACTACAGGCCAATCTCCCTAATGAACATAGATGCGAAAATTCTCAACAAAATTCTGGCCAACAGAGTACAACGAATCATCAAGAAGATTATACATCACGACCAAGTAGGATTCATTCCAGGGATGTAGGGATGGTTCAACATATGCAAAACAATACATGTAATACACCACACCAACAAAGTGAAAGACAAAAATCACATGATCATCTCAATAGATGCAGAAAAAGCATTTGACAAAATCCAACACCCGTTCATGATAAAAACACTACAGAAATTAGGAATAGATGGTGTATATCTCAATTTGATAAAAGCCATATATGACAAACCAATGGCCAATATTACACTAAATGGCCAGAAACTAGAAGCTTTCACACTAAAATCTGGAACAAGACAAGGGTGCCCACTGTCACCACTGTTATTCAACATAGTTCTAGAAACATTAGCCAGAGCAATTAGACAAGAGAAAGAAATAAAAGGAATAAAGATAGGAAAGGAAGAAGTTAAACTATCGTTGTTTGCGGATGACATGATACCCTACATAGAAGACCCAAAAACTCCACCAAAAAACTACTGGATTTAATAACTAAATTCAGTTGTGTTGCTGGATACAAAATCAACACCCAAAAGTCAATAGCATTCCTATACACAAACAATACACCCACCGAAAAAGAAATAACAAAAGATATTCCTTTCACAATTGCACACAAAAGAATGAAATACTTAGGAACCTATCTAACAAAAGAAGTAAAAGACCTTTACATCGAAAACTACAGCACCCTAAAAAAAGAAATTGAAAAGGATATAAAAAAATGGAAGGACATCCCATGTTCCTGGGTAGGAAGAACCAACATCGTGAAAATGGCTATACTTCCTAAACTACTATACAGATTTAATGCAATTCCAATCAAGATACCACTAACATACTTC
>PVJO010026179.1:0-21504 GCA_004026905.1 Hystrix cristata
CCCATGTAACTTCTGCCTGTGGCCTGTCTGACACTCCAGCCCACTGAGCAAGGCAGCCTAGTTACACATCGTAGTGCTTCTCAGCGACTAAGCACCTGCTCAGTGAAGAACTAAAGCCTTGAGTCCAACTAATTTTTACAAGTTCATCTACCTCTGATCAAGAAATGAAAACATTTTGGAATTTTGTTTTTTGTCCAACCGAACATGATTGTCTTAAAAAAATGCTCTTCTTAGATCCAGAAGAGCAGTGAGGCCACAAGGCAATTCACTGTCTCCCAAACTGAGAAAGCCGACAGGAGTTTACAGAGAATTACAATTTATTGGAGCAGAAACCCGTGAGACAAAACAGGAACAGGTCCCAGAGTAGGGGAACCAGCACCGTACTTGATGATGGCTGGAAACAAGTCTGAGAGATCAAACCATCACAAAGGGTCCAGTCTGAGGTGGGTTCTCCACACTTTTGCGAGTTTTTTACCTCCAAGAACTCAACATGACTGAACACCAGAGAAAAGTCTCAATACGCTAGAGCACTCCCTGCTTCTTGACAGGGTCTGATCTAAGGAGAAATAATTCAACTCAAGCCTAACTGACTCTGGGGAAAGGAAATACTCAATTTCAGCCTAATTTTTACTCTGTCCCACTGAAGGTTGAAGAGGGGAGGCTGAGAAGCTTGTGTGAAGTTCCCATTGCAGAGGCACAGGCTCACTCATACTAAGACTGAGACTTACTTCTAGGACTGTAGAATGCTTCTTCCCTCTGTACATCTTACCCGCACATTACTAAAGGGCTAGTCGCAACAGTACTTTTTACCCAGTACATTGTGTTTAGCAATCAGTAAAAAATACAAAGTATACTAAACATAGAAACAAAAGAGTTTGGAGATGCAGAGCAAGCATCAAACTAGACTTAGATAAGGCAAAATGTTGGAATTATTGGACAAGGAATTTAAAATAAGTATGATTAATATGCTGTGGGATTGAATGGATAAAGTCAACAGCATGAAAGTACAGATAGGCAATGCTAGTGGAAAGATGGAAATTCTAAGAACAAAAAAAGAGAAAGAAATAAGACAAAGGGAGGAAGGAAGAAAGGAAGGGAGGGAGGGAAAAAGGGAGGGCGGGAACTAAGGAAGAAGGGAAGGAAGGGAGGGAGAAAGAGAGAGAAAAACTGTTAAAGATCAAAATCACTGTAACAGAAATGAAGAATGTCTTGATGGGCTTAGTAGTAGAGAAGATCTAGTGAGGAAAGAATCTCTGAGTTTGAGGATACTTCAGTCGAAACCTCCAAACTGAAAAAAACAAGAAGAAAGACTGAGACAAAAAAGAAATAAATGAACAAAATACCGAGAACCACGGGACACATAGAAAAGCTATAACATGTATAACGGGACTACAAGAAGAAAGAAAGCAGAAAAATCTTTGGCATAATAACAGAATTTCTCCCAAATTAATATCAGACACAAAATCACAGATGCAAGAAGAACACCAAGCAGAATAAGCGTCATAAAACTACACCCAGGCATATCATTTTCAAGCTACAGATAATCAAAGATAAACTCTGAAAGAAGCCAGAAAAAAAAAACTCTCCTTACTGAACCTAAGAATTACATCTTATTATTCCTTAGAAATCTTATGTGCGAGAGTGAAGTGAAATTTTTAAAGTATTGACTTAAAAAACCTCACACCAACCTAGAATTCTATCTTGAGAAATTGTTCTTCAAAAGCAATAGTAAAATAAAGACTTTCTAGACAAACAAAAACAGAGGGAATTTACTGCCAGTAGATGTGCCTTTTAAGAAATGTTTTCTTAAAGAAAATTCTTTAGGGAAAAAGAAAATGATATATGTCAAAAACTTAGATCTACATAAACAGAGGACAATCACTGGAGGCAGAGTAAGTAAAGATAAAATAAAAACTCATACAACAGAGAACGGTTTACTCAAAATAAATCAACTATATATACATACATATATTTATATGTAAGCAAAACTTTTGTGTTTATGTATGCTTCTGTACAAGCGAAATGTATGACAGCAATGATACAAAGGGTAAGAAGGAGGAATTAGGGTTATTTTATTGCTGTAAGGTACTGGCACTCTCCGTGAAGTAGTATTATAGTAGTATAGTATTATTTGAATGTAGACTTCATTAGCTGTAAATGTACACTATAAACTCTAGAGAAACCACTAAAAAGTTTTTTGAAAAGTGCAAATGATACACTAAGAAAGAAGAAAGTTAGAATCACATGAATCTTCAGTTAAAATCAGAAAGAGTGGCAGACAAGAACACAAACAAAATCAAGGTTAACAAATAGAAAACAGTAAGAAATATAGTAAACATTAAACCAACTATATTAACAGTCACTTCAAATGTCAATGGTCTAAATGCATCAATTAAAAAACAGAAATTGCAGAATGTATCAAAAACAAGACATATATATTAATATATGTACTATATAATAGATATATGTAATATGTTAATATATCTAGTATATGTTGTATATGTATATATTCTACAAAATATCCACTTCCAACATAAAGGCACATACAGATTAAAAGTAAATAGATTCCAAAACTAATCAAAGAAAGTGGGAATGTCTATACTAATTTAAGACAGAACTGATTTTAGAGCAAGAAAAGTTACCAGGGATAATGAGAAGCTTTATACAGATGTTGATAGTCTAGTAAAATGTAATAATCTTTACTGTATATGTGCCTAACAAAAAAGCATCAAAATATATGAGGCAAAAACTGATAGAATTGCAAGCAGAAATAAATACACTATTTTTTTGTTGTGGTGGTGGTTTTTGGTGCCAGGTATCAAACTCAGGACCTTGTGCTTGTTAGGCAAGCACTTTAACCTCTGAGCTAAATCCCCAGGCCCTAAATACGCTATTATATTTTGGAGACTTTAACACCCTCTATTAGAAAATAACATCCAGCAGGCAGAAAATCATAAAGAACATGTTTGAACTCAACAACACCACCAGTCTACCGGATATGAAACCTCTACAGACTTGTTCATCCAACAAATGCAGAATACACATTTTTCTCAAGCTGACATGGAATGCTCACTAAGATGCACGACACCCCGGATATTAAAAAAATACCTTAACAAATTCCAAAGAACAGAAATCGTACAATGTCTCTTATCATATCACATTGGAATTAAACCAGAAATCAGTAACAGAAGGATAGCTGAGAAATACCCCCAAACTTAGAGGCTAAACAATACACTTCTAAATAACACATAGGTCATAGAACAAATCTCGAGAGAAATTTAGAAATATTTTGAACTAAATGAAAATGAAAACACAGCTTATGAAAATTTGTGGGATGCAGCAAAAGCAGAGCTTAGAGGGACATTTATATTATTGAACATATATATTAGATAAGAATACAGTTCTAAAATCAATTATCTAAGGTTTCACCTTAAGAAACTAGAAAAAAAAAGAAAAGCAAATTAAGTCCAATGTAAGAAAAAAGAAAAGAAATAATAAAGTTAGAACAGAAATTAGTGAAATTGAAAACAGGAAATAGAGAAAAACTATGACGCCAAAGATTGTTCTTTGAAAAGATCATTAAAATTAGAAAGGCTCTATCAAAGGTAAGAAAAGAAGAGAGAGGACACAAGTAAAAATATCATAAATGAAAGAGAGGAAATGCTATATATTCTGTGAACATTAAAAAGATAATAAATGGATATTATGAGCAAATCTATGCCTACAATTTTGATAACCTAGATGAAATGGAACAGTTCCTCAAAAGACATAATTTTCCAGAACTCACATAAAAACAATAGACAATATGAATGGGTTTATATCTAGTACTAGAAATGGAATCAATCAATAATCTTCCAAAGCAGAAAACACCAGACCAGATTGGTTCACTGGTAAACCGTTCCAAATATTTAAAGAGGAAATAATATCAATTTTCTATAACATCTTTCAGCAGAGAGAGACTATTTCTTAATTTATTTTATGAGATAAGCATTGCCCTAATACCCAAACCAGATAAAGACAGTACAAGGAAAAAAAGCTACAGAACAATCTCTTTAATCTTAGTATCTCTCTGTTCCTCTTCCTCTTCCTTTTTCCCTCTCCCTCTCCTTTCTCCTCCCTTCTCCACAGGGTCTCACTAAGTTGCCAAGGCTGGCCTAGAACTCACGATCCATCTACTTTGGGCTCCTGAGTAGCTAGGATAACAGGTGTGCACCACACTTGTCTCAGACCAATCTCTTATGAACATACATGCAAAAATCCTAAACAAAATATTAGCAAATCAAATCCAACCATGTATAAAAATGAATGCTTACCACAATGAAGTAGGATTTATTTCATGAATTCAGGGCTGTTTCAACATTTGAAAATCAGTTGATGCAATTCATCACAACAACAGGCTAAAAAAAGAAAAAGCATATGATCCTATCAGTAGATGCTAAAGAGCATTTGACAAAACCCAATACCCATTCAGGATAACAAAAAATGTCAGTGAACTAGGAATAGAGAAGAATCCCTTTAAATTAATGAATTATATCTACAGAAAAACCTACAGGTAATATATATTTAATGCTAGGAAATTCAAAGCTTTCTCACGAAGACCAGAATATGTCAAGTTTGTCCTCTTCTGCTATATTTTTCAATATATCCTGGAAGTCCTAACTAATGCAACAAGACAAAAGAGGAAGTAAAATGGATACAGGTTTTAAAAGAAGACGTAAAACTGTCTTTGTTCACACATATCATTATCTATGTAGAAAATCCAAAAGTATGAACAAAAAAACAACTAATCACTTTTCTATACATCATCAATGGAATTTAAATTTAAAAACACAACACTAGTTACATCAGCACACTTGAGGATAAAATACTTAGCTATAAATATAATCACAATGTGTATAAAATGTATATGAGAACTATAAAACTCTGATGAAAGAACTCAAAGAATAAATAAATAGAGAGAGATTCTATGTGTATGAATAGGAAGATTCAATAATGTAAGAGTTGGTTCTTCCCAACATGATGTATAGATTCAATTCAGTCCTAATCAAACTCTTAGTAAGTTATTTTGTGAATATCAATTCTAAAATTCATGTGAAGAGATAAAATGATAGTGAGACTAGCCAACATTATATTGTGAAAGAACAAAATTTGGAGACTAACATAACCAACTTTGAGATAGAATAAAAAGGTACAATAATCAAAACAGTAAGGTGTCTATGAAAGAGTAGATAAATAGACCAATGAAAAATAACAGAGATCTCAGAAAAAAACCCATATAAATACAGTAAAATAATCTTTTAATATATTTAGTAAGGGAAAAGACAATAAAATGGAGAAAAGATGATCTTTTCAACAAATGGTGCTGGAACAACGAGATGTTCACATGTGGAAGAAAGCAAAAGAAAAGAAAGAAGGAGAGAGAGACTGAGAGAGAAGAGAGAGATAGGAAGGAAGAAAAGGAAAAAAGAAAGGAAGGGAGGAAGGGAAAGAGGGAGGAAGGAAGAGAGAGTTTAGAATAGACACAGACCTTTCATTTTTCAAAAATAATATCTCAGAGTGGACCATGTCCCTAAATGTAACAAATAAAACTAAAAATATTTTACAAAATAACATACAAGAAAATCTAGATAACCTCGAGTTTGATGACGCCATTTTTTAGACATATCAAAGCCATAAAAAAGAATTGAAAAGTTGGATTCCATCAAAATATAAATTTCTGCTATGTGAAAAAAAAAACTTCAAGAGAATAAAAAGACAATATATGAAGTTGGAGAAAATATTGCAAAAAGACATGTGATAAAGGACTTTTATTCAAAATATATAAGAACTCTTAAGTCAACTACAAGAAAACAAACAGTCCAGTTAAAAAATAGAGCAAAGATCTTAACAGAAGATACCTCACCAAAGAAAATATACAGATGGTGTCTTAGTTACTCTTCTCATTGCTGAGAAAAAATACCTGACACCCAAAGTTAAAGAAGAAAAGGTTTATTAGCTCACTGTTTATAGAGGTCTCAGTTCATAGACAGCTAGCTGTAAGGCAGGGCAGCCTGGCAGAGGAACATCACAGAGGAGAAACAGTCCGTGGCATGGTAGGGCAGGCAGAAAGCAGAAGGCAGCAGCAGCAGCGTGCCTGCTTTTCTTCTGTCCCTCTATATTCCATCCAGGCTACAATCTGATTAGTGCCACCCATACCCCAGCTAGGGCACCCTTAATCCGACACCACATCCTTAATCCCACTATCATACCCTTAATCCACATTCACTCTAATCCAGCCACTTTCAAAACTCCCCACCTATGAGGGCATGAGGCTTCAGAGGGACATCTGGATACGAGCCATAACTTATGGTAAATACGATATGAAAGGACACACCACATCATATGTCATCAGGGAAATGCAAATTAAAACAACCAAGATGCCATCGTGCATCTAATAGAGCTGCCCAAATCCAGAACACTGACACGAAATGATGGTGAGGATGTTGGCCGAAAGGAACTCTTGTTTACTCCTGGTGAGAATACAAAATGGTATGACTACTTTGGAAGACGGTTTGGAGGTTTCTTAAAATAATGAACATCCTCCTCCCATCTAGCAATGACACTCTTTGGTATTTACTCAAAAGAACTGAAAACTTCTATCTATACAAAAACCTGCATATGAATGTTTATAGCAGCTGTATTTGAAATTGCCAAAGCTTGAAAGCAACCAAAATGTCCTTCGGTAGATGAATGGATCAGTACATTGTGGTACATTCAGACAATGGAATATTACTCAGCAATAAAAGGAAACGAACTTCAAGCCATGAAAGGAAATGCAAGAAATTTAAATGTTTATTATTAAGTGAAATTAGCCAATCTGAAAAAGACTACACACCGTATGATTCCAACTATCTTACATTCTGGAAAAGCAAAACGATGGAGACAGTAAAAAGATTAGACATTTCCAGGAATAAGGTTGGAAGGAGGAATAAGTAGGCAGGGCACAGGGAATTTTTAGGGCATTTCAGGAATTTTTAGAGAATTTAAACTCTTCTGTCTGAAGCTGTAGTGGTAGATAGGTGTCATTATAAATTTGCCAAAGTCAGCACGCACAATGCCCAGAGTGTCCCCTAGTGCAAACTGTGGATGTTAAGTGATAATGATGTGTCAGTGTAGATTCATTAATTGTTAGCAAATGTACCACCCTCACGAGGGTGCTAATAGTTCAGAGGGGAAACTACGCACGTATCGGGACAGGGGTGCGTATGGAAAATCTCTGTACCTTCTTGGTTTAGTCATGAACCTAAAATTGATCTAAAAAAATAAAGTCTTAAAAAAAGAAAACTGACAAATTACTTGACTGTTCAACAAAAGAAAGACGGTTATGTATAGGAAACCCCTATGGCAAGATATTATGCAGCTACTGAACTTGATTACAAAGACACTGTTTTCAAGGGAAAATGGCTTTGACGTAAAATTGTATACCCAGAATAATCGAAAATACACAGATTAAAACAAAGAATATTTGAATTAAGGAATTCAGATGTTGGCTACCTTTTGTTATACTTTTCTACACTGATTAATTTCCACAATGCTCACAGGCTAATTTAGAAAGAAAAAGAATCACTGCCTTCCTCGGGCCCTTGAATAGCTGATTTCCTGAATCCGCGTCCCCCGTCCACCTAGCCGAGGTGTATGAAGCTGCTCCTCCGCGTTGCTCCTCAGCCCTTGCCTGGCGCAGCCCAGTGCGAAAGTTGTCTGTTTGGCCGTAAAGCCAAATTCAATAAAAACACTGTAGCTGCTGCTGGTTGGAGCTTTTCTTCTGAATTCTCAGCAGAGCAGATGCACAGCCTTCCTCAAGCCTTTGACTCTTCTGCACTGCCAATCTCCTTTTTTATGCGAATGCTAAATAGATTTTAGTGGGTCCAGATCGCTGCTGATGTAATTAAATCCAGGCACGGTCAGTTGAGTTCCTAAATTTTGAGTTCAGGTACTCACAAATCTACATAAATCCAGGTTAGTCTTCAGAGCCGACTCATTTCAAAACAGAAATCTAATTCAACTTTGCTTCTTCAATTAAGTAAATTTATCGTTTCATCAAAATGAAATTTCCAGAGGTGGGCAAGCTTCAAGCAGTTTGATCCAGTCATTTATGGTGGCTCAGAGAGCTGATGTTATTTTCTCCACCATGTTCTTGACTTACTTTCATCTTCAGGCTGGCTTCCTTTGGGCTGCCGCAAGTGAGCAGACTATTCTCTTACCCACAGCGTGCCCTGTTCCGAAGAAGAGAGGTTGGCATTGTCCCAACATCCCAGCAGGAATACTATTTGCTCCAATTTGGCCTGCTCTTGCAGGGCACTCGGCCCTGAACTGTGGGCAGAAGGACAGGATAAACTGATAGGTCTAGACCTGCTTAGTGCCCCTGAGCAGAGCTGACAGTGGAGCAAGCTTCCCCTGAATTGCACAGATCCCTAAACAGAAATCACAGTTACTAGAAAGAAGAAGCTGAATGCTGGGAAAATTCCCAAGAATGTCCACCACCGTGATGTCTTTCTTTGGCATCCCTTTTAGGGAGTATATCTAAAGAGTTGTTTTAGCAAGTGTTACTGACAGGAACATTTATGAATGTTTAACTCTAGTGCTTTATTCAGAAATTGCTTACCATTAATTTACAAATTGAGTTAAATGAAACATTTTAACATTTTAATATTTATAATTGAATATTTTAATAAAATATTTTATTTCATTGTTTCTGGCACTTTAAGGAAATAATGTCTAAGAAATATTGATTCGAAATACTTCAATGGCTCAAGGAAACACAGATTACAAAGCTAATTATAGCTGTTTTTTTAAGGGGAAAGAAAAGATGAGTTTAATAAATAGGCCAATGACGATCGATCCATGAGGATATACTCTCTCCTTGAGGTCTTAATAGCTTTGCTCAAGCTCCCACCTGTTCCCCAAATGCCCTTCCTCTTCCTTCTTTGCTAAAAATCTCTACTTGTACGTTGACAGCTAGTTCAGGTTCCTGCTGCTGGAAGCCTACCCAGCCCCTGCTCCACTTAGCAGAATCCGTGGTCTGGGCCAGGGGCTCCCACTGGTTATGGCCCACCCCTTGCAGAATGTTCACTCTGGCACTCTATTTTAGGGTGTCGTATTCCTGTCTGCTATCCTGCTGAACACCATAATTTCAGGAAAGAGAGAGATTTCGGGGTAGGAGAAAGAATGGTGTGGAGAGACGATAATCAGGAGAGAACTCTGGTGGCTAGAAGGGTCAAAGGGTTTTAGGCCCAATTTTCAACAAGTCTTACTTCTGGTAAACAGCATTACAGAGAAATGTAGGAATAGAAGCTGTGATCCAATTGGGAACTGGTATGGGGAAGAAGAGAGGGAAGCAAGAGAGTCAAAGCAGAAAGTAGAACAGAAGCAATCAGGAGACAAAGAATCCCTTCAAGAATCCCTGATGATTTGGAAATGGGCCCCAGAGTTTCTACCATATCCAGCAGGAATCTTGGCTAATTGGTGCCTCACATATTAAAGAATCATGAAACAGGATGGGCCACTGGGGAGTATTTATAAACACCCAACAACTGGGAAACATTTTGATTTAAAAAAATAATTGAGGGGTATTTTAATCCTCTCTCTTTCTCTCTCTCCCTCCCTCCTCTCTCTCTCCCCCGCCCTCAGCTGCCCACACCTAAATGAAGAGGCTGTCCTTCTCTGCTACGTTATTGAGCTTGCCTCCTCCTCTGTTGCCACCTCTCACCCTAGAGTGCCAGCAGCCTCTTTGACATTCAGATCAAGTATCAGTAAACTACCACTTGTAGGTCAAATCCGGCCTACAGCCTACTCTGGTAGGATGGTTGGGAGAAAAATAAGAAGATAAGTGATACTTCAGGACACGTGAAGATTGTATGAAATTCAAATTTCAGTATTCATAAAGTGTCCAATAAAAATTTATGGGAGCCCAGCCGTGCTTATTTATTTACATAGTGTCTGTACCTGCTTTTGTGCCACAATGGCAGAGCTGAGCAGTTGCAACTGATGCGGTCTGACCCACAAAGACAAAAATACTTATTCTTCACTCATTACAGGAAAAGTTTGCTGCTTCAGATCTTCAAACTTGGCTGCACTCTAAGAAAGCTAGCCGTCTCGGTAACCTCTCTGTCTCTCTGATCTCGTGTGGGATAATTTCACTGTGGCAGAATAAATGGGACGACCTGCTTTTAACTGCGATTTTCAGTTTCCCAAATTCATCATTGATGTCATGCTTCCACTAACCTGATGCTAGACTAAAGACTGTCACGTCATCATGGTGGGCAGGTTTTGAAAGTGGTACATCCACATACATCTAGAGGCTCTGCCCATCCCGGTCTGCAGCTGTCCATCAACCTCTCCTCTCAGGAAGCAGAAAACTGTCCTTCGGCTCCCCAGAAACACATGCTCTCCCCCTGTTAGCCAAGCTGCCCCAATTTGTACATCCTGTGTACACTCAGCACACTCTGACCCCCAAAAGAAATCATCAGCTTTTAAGAGTTCATTTGAAATTGAAAAATGCTGATGATATCACCCCCATTTCTGGATGAATGCTTTCTTTTCTTACAGAATAAGGCAGAAAGTTGAAGTTGCTATTTAAACAAGAAAGTTCCTTTTTGCAGTTCAAATAAGGAGAGGAAATGTTATAAAGGGTGTCCTTGGAAGCTAATCAAACCTGCCATTTCCTGTAGCCCCGCCATTAGGACTCACAGGAAGAAGGTGCTACTTTGAAAGGGTCCTGGAGAGCAGGGGCTTTGGGAAGTGGCTTTGAAGCATTTTCAAAGTTGCTGGAGTCCTGCCAGGGCCTTGTGAGTGGTGTCCTGAGTCCTTAGCTGACTGTAGTGCCTTCTGTGCAGCCCTGGGATCACTTCTAAAAGGAGCCTACCTGGGGCCCCTCCTGTGACACAGACCACAGACCATATGACCCGATGTTGAGTCATGCACATTGCAAAAGTAATGCCTCTAAGCTCAAGGCTCTTCTTTTAAACAATCGATGGAGTGCTTATGAGCACACTGATCTGGTACATAGTACAAATGGCCCCAGATTTACTCACAAAGTATAGTACATGATGGTTCAACTTATGACGATTTTTTTATAGTGTGAAAGTATTGTATACATTTAGCAGAAACTATACTTTTAGTACTAAATTTGTGTCTTTTCCTGAGCTAGCAGTATGCAGCCTGATCCTCTCTTGAGATTCTGGACAGCAGCAGCTCCTAGACTGCTGGGTGACCGCAACGGGAAACAGGACAGAGTCTACAGTGAGCTGTGTCGTCAAGGGAGGATGTGTGATAGGTGGTAGACTCATGATGATATTTCCAACTTACAATGCTTTTATGGGGCCATGACCCCATTGCAAATTGGGGAGCATCTATATATAGTTGATCGATATTAAAACAACAGTGAAGGAAGCTGCCTGGGAACTTGAGCTCTGTGGAAACAGAAAAGTAAACTTTGTATTTTCTTGGCACCTTTGCTTAAAACTCAGAAAGACTGTCTGCTGCGCTTTTCCCAACACTATCACAGACCCCAAGACATAGTAACTACAAGAGTCAAAATAAAACTCTAATATATATGGAACATTTATTAGGTGCCGAGTAAGTGCTTTGTGTATTAATTCATTTAGTTCTCTTAACAACTTGTAAGGCAGTTATCAGTATTGTATTCTCCCACTTTACAAATGAGGAGCTGAAGCATGGCCAGGTGAAGATGCCTGGTTAACCAGTGGTGAAAGCATGATCAGAATCCTGACAATATGAGTCCAAAGCCATTCACCCAAACCACTCTGCTATATAGTCCTCGACAAACAAACAGATAGATGGGTGGATAATGTGTGGAACGATAAGCAAACAAACAAATGCAGTCCTTAATGGCTTATTTCCAACTTTCCCAGGCTAAAGGAATAAGCAGAACCTCTGGGAGGCAATTTACTAAGGGCTGGTTTGTAGTCACTGCAAATGAGGTGGCTAGTGGGGAGCTAAGGAGAGTGTCTGTCTGCTGTGTCCAGCCAATGCGTCCACTTGGCACAGTAGTCTAACCAAGACCCTGAAAGCAAAAGTCAAGGCCCCAGAGCAAGTTACAGAGCATGATTGCTCAGAACAGGAATGGCCTGAATAGTCTCAGTAGGTCATACCTGCTCATGAGCATCATTTAAGCCCTCAGCCCTGTCTGGTTGCTTCTGCTACGATTAAAGGTCATCCTAACTCAGTGCACCCTCCAGGAAAAGAAGGAGGAAAATTTTTTGGTTGAGATTCCTTTGTAGGCTAAAAAGCAATTTCAGCCCTCACTGCCTAGATGCACCAACTGTACCTGGACTTGATCTTTCCTCCAGCTGCTGATGCAAATGCTTGGATGTCCCTTCAGAGGGCAGGACTTTCTTCCTGAGCCTCGAGGGCAGCCCGAGACCAAGTGCATGTTTGCAAAGGCTTTCCCAGTTCAATAATGCTGGGATCTAGAAGCAGCATTATTTGACTTGGGCTTATCTGCTATCCATGCCCAAGAAGGTGTCCATACCCCGACAGTTAGGTGGGGTACGCTGGAATATGGCCACCCTTGACTACACTGACTGGGCCACAGAAGTGTGTCCTACTAAGAGCCTCTGGGGGAGCAAGGATAGAAGGAAGGAAATATTTCATTTATTATTTATTATGTTCCCAGCACCATGCTGAGCCTTTTATAATGGGGCAGAGTAGTAATAGTGTAGGCCAGAAAGATACTGTTCTGAGTCAGTCCCTCTCTGGGAATTGTACTTTGTGATCTTGGACAACTTCCCTAACTGATTTGCGTCTATTGCTGGTTTTTAAACTCCAAAATTTAAAAGCTTAAATCAATGCGTTAAACCTCCATGTTCCTTTACTGTAACAAATACCAGAGATAAATCAAGAAGAAAAGAGGTTTATTTGGGCTCAAGTTTGGAAGTTGCAGTCCATGGACAGGCTGAACCATGTTTGGGGGTCTGTGGGGAGGCGGCACAGTTGAGGAGCAGGTGGTGGGGCAAAGCTGCTCACTTCCTAACTGGAATGTGAAAGAGAAAGAGAGACAGAAAGGGGCCGGGGTCCTACAATCTCCCTGAGGATCCACCTTTTCAAGGTTCCATCACCTCTTAATAGTGTCATGATGGGGACCAGGAATTTAACACATGTGCCTTTGGGGCACATTGCTCATCCCATCTACAGGAATCAATAGCAGTTTAGCTAATGAATCTGTTACTAGGGCTGAGCTCAGTCTAGATGGCTTGTCTCTACCCATGTAGATGAAGGATGGAGCGGTGACTTTCAAAGCAGCACACTCAGAGACCTGGCAGTGGTTGCTGGCTGATGACTAGGCGTACCACAAGGTGCTGGGCCTGGAGCCCCAGATGCTCTCCCTGTGGGCCTCGGTGTGGCTGCCTGGATCCCCTCATGGTGTTGTGGGTGAGTTCAAAGGGTGATCCTCCCAGCAGAGCAAAGAGGAAGGGCGTGTCTTCTAGAATCATATTGTGTCACTTCTGCCACGTTCTCAGGACAGATAGTCCCAAAAGACCACCCGATTTCATGAGGAAGCAACATAGCCACTCCCTTTTGCTGGCGTGTGGTACAATCCAGAAGAATTCGTGAAATGGAGAGATTTCTGCAGCCCTCTTCAGAAAATACAGTCTGCTATTGTGTTAATCTCTAAGTTTGCCAGCAAGAGATACTAGCTTTAGAAATAGAAGGTTTTTGTAATGAAAGAGGCATTACATTTTAAAAGCAAATCTCAATCCTGCCACATCTAACTTCCTCAAGGCGGTGGCGTAATAGAGCTCTATGCTTTTTCCTTCCACAGAAGTCCCTGTGATAGCAGAGACTCAAATGAGCCTTGAGTAAGAAAAGGAAGTGAGCGGGAGATCGAGTTACATTTTGTTTCTGATAAAGTACGGCAAGTTGGGTTTAGAGAGGGATGATCCCTGAGCAAGGAGACTAGGGAAATGGAGAAGTTGGGATACGCATGAAGCCAAATGACATGGTACTACAAACTTCCTCTGTCAACCTCACATTCTCAGTCAAATACGCTATAGTCACCAATATCTTGTGTCAGTGGATGTTAGTTAGGGACATGGAAATTATGGAAGAGCACAGGATTTTGTGTTTGTATCAGTGTTAGCAGAAGGAAAAGATGGGAATAAGAGGGGAGGTGGAGAAGAGACTGAGCTTCCAATAGAAGCAAGAATTTAGATGTAAAAATGACCATGACAAAGTAAGACTTCACTTACTCATGCAGAAAAATTGACAATGGAGGAATTGGGCCTGCTCACCCCTTCCCACCCCAGTGCTTTTGCACTTACTGATCCCACCACCAAGACTTGTCTTTATTGAGATCTCTGTATAACCAACATATTGCATAAGCACAATATATAAATGTTATCAAGATGCAACTTTATTATTTTTTTTTGTAACTATGAACTTTAAAAATGTTTTAAGTGGCAGTCATCCTAATCTGTCCGTGGGTAGAAATTTAGAGAGATATTTTACTTTCCCATACACCCTTAGACAATGGACTGTCTGTTGTGGTTTATATCTCAAATGTCTCCCAAAAGTCTCATGTGTTCAAGGGCACGGCCTTCAGAAAGTGATTGGATCATGAGGGTTTTAACCACATAAATGGATTAATCCATGCATGAGTTCATGGCTGAATGGGCATTTAGGAGTTGGAGCCACAGTAGAGAAAGGTTGTGTCCCTGTCCTGGACCCTTCCTCTTTCTCTGGCTCTTCCCCTGTTTCCTGGCAGCCATGAGGTGAGCAGCCTTCTTCCACCATGCCCTTTTGCTAGGATGGTTCTGCCTTGGAGCTGGCCAGCTGTGGAGCTGGTCAAATGTGGAGCTGGAAACCTCTGAAACTCTGAGACAGAATAAGCCTTTTCTTTTAAAACTTGTTTATGTTAGATATTTTGTCCCAGCCATGGAAAGGTGGCTAACACACTGTCCTGTGGTCATTTTCAGTCATCAAATATATGAATGTGTTTCTTCCCAACATTAGTGCTCCCATCTCCACTCAAAGACTTCTTCCTTTCTTTGCCATCTGCATTTGTGCTGGGAGTCCCTGTCTTTGAGAAGGTGACATGGTCAGTACCTCCTCTCTCTCTGTTCTGCTCCTCCCTCACTTGCTAGCTGCCAGCAAGGGAAACCGAGGCTAGCAGCTGATTCCAGCTGACTCTCAGCTGCAGGCACTTTGGGGGATTCTTTACAGCCCCTCCTGCACTGCCAGGGGCCTCTTATCAGCAGTGCCCATACCCTGAGCAACACAATGCATTCCTTGGGCAGGCTGTCAGAAGGAGACTTCTTCATGGACAGTCCAGTGCATTCCAGTCCACACAGACTCTTAGAGCTGGAGCCCCCTCTGTCTTCCAGGCACTCCCCTGAGCCAGGACTTTAAAATTATATTTCAGATCCATCCACTTCTCACACAGCCATGCCTACATTCTGAGTTCAAGCCATCACCATCTTTTACCTGGTGTGGTAGACAGAATTCTGATATAGTTCCTCAGATTACTGACCTCAGTACGCACACATGAACTAGTTCCCTCCATGTGAGTGGGGGGGGCATCTGTGACTGTAAGAGACATCCTGGTCTCGAGTAGGTTACTTGTATGGCAGAGGAAGGAGAATTTTGCAGGTGCAATTAGAGGTCCAGATAAGACAATTTTAAGTCAGTCAAAGGAAAAGTATCAAGAGGAACCTGACTTGATCAGGTGAGCTCTTTGTAGGAGGTTCAGAAAGTCAGAGGCTCTCTGTTTCTTTTGCTGACCTTGAGGAACCAAGCTGCCATGAGTTCCATCAATGTAAAGAAATAAACTCTGCCAATAACTACAAGAACTTGGAAAAGGACCTTGGCCTGAGATGCAGTCCAGCCTTAGCTGGCACCTTGATCAAAGCCTTGTGAGACCTGAGCTAAGGACTCAGTGAAGCCATGCCCAGACTCCTGACCCATAGAAACTACACGATAATAAAAGCGTGTGCTTTTATCCTGCTAAATTTGTGGTGAATTATTACACGGCAAGAGAAACACAACACACTGGGATTGTTGCCAACTATCATCTAATTCTCATCTTTCGCTGCTGCCCTTCTTCAGTTCAGGGTAAACTCATGATGATTCAGATTCAGCAGTCTTCACCATCCTGCCGTGCTCCCAATCCCTGCAATCCTCTATCCCATCACTTTGTCATTTTTGTACTATCAAAAAAGTATCCCTGCTCAGAAATGTGACCAAAAGGCTCACTGATGACAAGCAACAGAGCTGGAAGAGTAAGTGGATCTGCCCACTCTGCAGCCCTCTCCAAGCTCCTGGCTTCTGGCACCACCGTCCCCTTTTATTCATCTCTCCAGCCCTCGGAGAAGAAACTGCTTCATGCAGCTGCAATCTCTGGAGAGCCTCAGTGTCTCTTTTTGTGTTCTGTCAATTTGCTCATATGCAGGTAATCAGTTTCTTACATTAAATTCCCTGTGTTTGCAATACCTACTATGGCTTCAGTTTTCCTGGCTGACTTACTCTTCCTCCTGAGTCTTTGACCATAACAGAGAGGTTTTGTGTTTGACTATTGATAACAATCGACTGTAGCAGAGATTTGGATCTACGTCTTCCCAGTCTATAAAGTAAGGTGATACAGAAAATTCTTTTTAAAAGTTTTGTGAAGGGATGAACGAACACGCTAACAACCACAGACACTGTGCGCTGATTCTCTTTGCTTGAACCTACAATGGATTAACCCTTTGCTGCCTGCAAGACTTTAAATTACCCATCCTTCGGCCAAACACCCGGAGAGATTAGGCTCTTGTCCAAACTCCTCTCACATCCTGGTCTGCAGTTTCCTCTGAACAAAGTGATTGCACTACCCTTTCACAGGAGAAGATTAGTCTTCTCAGCCGGGTGACAGGAGCCAAATGTGAGGTGAAGCGTTCTGCCTGCTCTCCACCATCTGTTAACATAACCCGGAGCCACCTGCAGGTTTGTGCTGTCCCTGCTTGGTTTGCTCCGAACAGGGCTGCCAATGCCTTGATTGCTTTCCTCACAGTGTGTGCATACTCTGAATGTACCCTACAACCCTACTTACTCCTCCCTCCTGTTGAGAGGAAGCATCCAACATCGTGCGCATCTGCTGGCTGAGCACCAGTCCAGGAAGGATGGCGCCAATGATAGGAACCACCGTGGGCATCAAGCACGGTTTTTACACATTTAGAATTCTTTGTTTCTTATTACCTTGTGGGCTTCTGTCCATATGTCTTTCTCCGTCCAAGATGTCATGAATATAGGGCTCACTGGGGCAGAAGTGAATTAGAGAAGACCCCCCTCTATTGCTACTAACATATGATCTGACTAATTCAACGTGCTTCTCTTTGGAACCTTGGGAGAGATCTAAATCTGGTCGTGAAATAGAGACCATCATGGAAGCCCACACTCCCTTTGGGATCCGTTTAAAAGGACAGGAGAAGAACAGTGCCTCATTCCTGCCCGTGACACCTGCACAATCTCACTTATGTATTTTCTGATATAGGAGAAAAGGACATCTCTGTCCGTGGCAATCACTTCTTTTCAAATCATTTTATACCACTAACACAACAAGAGCCAAGAGACTTAGAAATCCAATCCTTTCTGATGTCTGCACAGAAGATTAACCACCTCAAAGAAATTAGGAAAGTGTCTTCATAATAGTGACTTAAAGACATTGCTATGTGGTGTGTTACTGAAAAATCCATTGATGTTTGGCATTTATCAAGTGTCAAAAATCAGATTTAGTTGTCCTGTGATTTTAATTAGCATTAACCCAGTTAAGCCAGCAGGTAGCTACCATGACTTGAGCAGACCACTTCATTTGCATAGCACTTATTGGCTGGCAGGCAGAGGAAGGGTGGGCAGGATGAAGAGCTTCATGAGAAAGTGGTGTTTGAACTGGACTTTGAAGGCATTTGACGACTGTTCAAAGGGAGAATCTCATTCTGGAAAGAATAAACAGCATATGCAAAGGAGTAGAGGCTTAAAAGAACAGGACACCTTCCCGGAATAGCAAATAGTCCAGTTTGCCTGGAGAATGATGGAGAGATGAGTGGGGAGAGGCAGACAGAGGCCTGGTGGTGAAAAGCCTCAAAGCTAGAGCTAAAATCATCCTGTAGAAATGGGGAGATATTAAAACATTTGGGGAAAATGTGACTTGATTGTATCTGGGTCGTAGAGAGAGAACTCTGGATGCAGTTGGCAGAATGAAAAGTGGAAGATTCAGTGGAAAGAGTCAAGAAACATTTCAGGGGTTTCTTGCAGGTTCTACACTTTTATTCCAAACATCAAAAGGTCAGAGAGCTCAGAGTGAATTCCTGTAACATTTCTGCCATAGAAATATAAAGTATACTCAGATCATTAGACCACTGTGGTATAAAGAAACAGTTTTGTACAGTAATAGTTTGACAATACATGCAGGGGTGGGCTTCAGGCTTCAAAGATCTTTGGTAAAGTGGAAGGGCACAGCATCAGGGCCCAGAGCAGCAAGGGTGATGTTAAAGAAGATAAGATGATGAACCAAAAGCCCAGTCTTCATACAGCCCTGCCAACCCCAGACATCTTGAGGTGGAGAGAGATGAGTGGTGGGAGAGGTGTGGGGAAAGATAGTGGACAGTTTGCATATCCGCCTGTGAGCCAGAGTAGCATCCTTGAAAATAATACAATCTCTAGAGTCAGACTGTTTGTGTGGTAATTTAAAAATGTGTCTAAAAACTCTTGAAAACTTCTTTCTTCAAAAGCTGGCCTGAATCCCTTCCCCTTGAAGGCAGGCTGGATGTGATCACTTACTTCTAATGAAAGAACATGGCATAATTAATGCTGTGTCACCTTCGAAGCTGGGTCATGAGACATTACAACCTCTTCCTTGCTCTCTCTCAGATCACTCACTCTAGGGAAGCCAGCTGTCATGTCTAAGGACAACTCTGCCATGTCTCAAGCAACTCTTGGTGACGAACTGAGGCGTCCAGCCAACAGCCGTGTACATGCATTATTTTGGAAGCCTGTCATTCAGCCCCCAGTCCAGCCTTCAGAAGACTGCAGCCTTGGTGGACATTTTGTTTACAACCTTAAGTAAAACCTTGCGTCACAACCCTGCTAAGTCCTCCTTAATTCCTGTCCCATAGAAACTACAAGATAACACATTTGTCATTTTGGGGCAATAGATAATGAATACATCCTGTCTCACTCATACATAAATTAAATGATTTTAAGCCTTACTTTCCTCAACAGTAAAATAAAGATAATCAGACATACATCTCAGGGCCGATGTGAGAATTATATAAATTAGTCATAAAGTATCCCTCTGGCCTGCTAGCTATTGCTGATGATCAAAACACCTTTCCAGTTATGACCAGTCAATAGTTATCAATTGCAGCTTAACATTGGTGCCGGAAAAGCAAAGGGCAGCTTTGGAAGTATGGACTGAAAGTACTACAGTTACCAGCATTCCCAGGCTGACTACAGCTTCCTGGAGTCCTGGGATGACGCAGGAAAAACAGAGGTCTAAGGCACTGTGTGGACTTCCCAGTTAAAAGGACTTCCCATGATAAAATGAAGCAACATGACATTTCAAGGCCAGCATCTCAAAAGGAGTAAATGTTGACAGAGTTTTGTATAAAAGTCCTCTCACTGCTTCTTTCTAGTTTAATCTTTCTGCCATCAGTATAACAATCTATATCTCATAGGTAGATTGGTGGAGCATCTATCTGGGATTTTATCTAACAGTTTGATCTTGTAGCCTTCTCAACCTACCTAACCCTGAGCACTGAGACTGAGATGTAGACAAGATGAAGACAAGATGCAACATCTTGACTTCAGCCCTTCCAAATGACTGAACAACAATAACGCTCTTCAGATTCTAAGAGTACAATCAGTTTTGCTCAAGACGGTGAATGACATCACTTGGTGGTGAATTAACCATCACCAAGGTATTGTTTAATGGCAACTTGAATGCTCAACTCTGTTAATTTGTTCCTGGAGCTGTAAACATGGTGGATTCCTTCCCAATTCCCTTCGAATATCTTCCTTTACAAACATACCCCAAAGGGCAAATGCCAGATTCCACGATGAGTCAAGAATTTTATCTAAACAATATGGGGTTGAAGTGAGGCAGACCCAGCCCCTGAGAAACGCAGTTCTAGGGAGACTCTGGGATGTCCAAAATGAGTCCTGTGCACCACACAGAGGATGGAGGAAGGAGACCCAGTGAGGCCCTAAGCGTCGGGGCCTCCCAGCCTCACCGAGTGTATGAATCGCAGGCAGAAGGCCCAGGATGTAGTTTGGTCACCATAGAGCTATCCAGATAGTCTGCCAAAAATATGGCTGGCACAGTGCCTGGTATTTCTACCCTCAGACCCAGAAGAGACTGACTGCTTCAGAACCTGGTTGTGCTACAGAGTCAGGGAGGCATTTTCAAGGGTAAAGAGCAGGAACTTCGTATTTCTGGAGTGTAGATTCCAAATTGTAACCATTCGCCTGGCAGCCTCCTTATGTAACTGTAGACATCATCCCTTGCCAAGTAGGTTTCTTTAATCAGTCCGGTCAACAGGACCCCCAAATTCTTCTTTACTACATCACTTCTGCTGCTACTAAAGTGAGAGTCCTCAAATACCAGCTGTTCCCCGTTTCTGATTTTGCCTGAAGTCAAATCCACTCCAGATATTTTTCCTTCCTCCTGTGTGTAGCCCATGAAGGAACTGTAGTAACAGCCTAGACAAATGGGGAGTGAGGTGAAGCTAGAACGGAGCAACAATTCTGTACGATAGTACCCACGTCTGCAAGAATTACAAACTGACACACACACACACAAAAAAGAACAAAAAGCAGAACACAAAGCAAATAACTTTCTAGGCATATACTGGAGAACAATTTTCATCTATGCACCAAGAAACAGGTATAAGATTTCTTGTCATTTATAAAAGCAAAACATGGAAATCACTTAAATGTCCATCAGTAAGGAAACAAATCCTCAGATACTGATACTGGAGAGTACTATGGAGCAGTTTGTGAATGAGGTGGATATATATGTACTGACATACTGCTAGGTAAAAAAATCAAGTTACACAACTGTACTTACAGTATGATCCTATTCATAAAAAATCAAAGGCTATAGAATATATATTTGACATATATGTTTTATATGTAAATACATGGAAAATTGTCTACACCAAACAGACAGTGGTGGCTACTGGCAGAGAGGAGAATAGCGATGGCTGAGTCAAAGGGATCTTAACCTTACTGTTAAGAATATTTTTACCGGCTGGGGATTTAGCTCAGTGGTTAGAGTGCTGTTGGTGGGAATGTAGACTGGTCCAGCCACTGTGGAAATCAATATGGAGATTCCTCAAAAAACTACAACTGGAGGTTCCATTTGACCCAGCTATTCCCCTACTGGGGATCTTCCCAGAAGAATTAAAATCATCATACCACAAGGACGTATGCACCACCATGTTCATAGCAACACAATTTGTAATAGCTAAGTCTTGG
>PVJO010026180.1:0-21496 GCA_004026905.1 Hystrix cristata
ATTTTTTTAATGTGGATGCACTGCCTTGGTATATTGTACTTTGTAAACAAATTATCATTTTAGAACAAGCGAGAGAGACAGAATGGAGCTGTACATTTGTATGTATAGTTGTAGTTTTGGACACCTGTTTGTAATCAGTGTTGAGACTCCTTTGAATATTTGTTTCTGGTGTGGGAATGAGTGCAGTAAGAATTGTACTAATGTAATGCTAATGTAAATCTGAACAGACCAAAATGTGTTAAATCTTTACAAATCTGCCACTGAAGACTATGGTTTAAAGAAATTTGTCTAGTTATTAAATTGACCAGGGGTGGATTGTGGTGGACTGATATGGTCAACTTGAGCAGGAACATGCAGCTGAACTGAGTTGGTGCAGTTCTGGGTTTAGAAGATCCACCTGAGAATTGTTGCCAACAAAACATCAAGGAGAACAGGAACAGAAGATAGCGGCTGGCTGTTTCCCAGGAGAAGCTCTGTTGTGGCTGATTCCCCTGAAGGGAACTGAGCACTTCTTGTCACAGGAGGAGCTGGGGGCCTTACTGTCATTGGGGGTTGCTGTTATTTGCTTTGGGGGAGCTCTGGTCCTCATCTCCGCTGTGAGCGTCGTACTCTGGTTCCAGTATAGATTTCTTCATCCTTTTGGTGCAGGGATGGACTTACATGAGAGAGTGCTGTGGGCTCCCAGCCCTTGATTGGATCTTTTGGGTCTCCAGTGCAGAGACAGACATTCTGCACTCTTCTTGCATTTGGTTTGTGTGTGTGAGTGTTGTAATTTGTAAATGTCTTGTATTAAATCTGCTCTCTTGCAAACCATTGACTCTAGAAAAGTAACTAATACAGATTGAAAAAAACTATTTAAAAAAAACTAGGGGTTGAAAAATATGCAGCTAAAGGGGAAAGACATCCTACTCAACATGCTGGTGGATTGGTTTGATCATCCCCAAGGTCGAATGCTTCCTCTCAGTCAACTGGAATCAAGGAAATCCAGAATTTGGGCTCCAGTAACGTGCTTCATATGTTCAAAATTATCCCTAAATTCAACAACTAACTGGAGCTGGTCCAGCAGGAGATGCCAGTTGTTCCCATGACAAGGCCCCAACCTCGAAGGCTGTGAGTGCAGGGAGGTGAAGGAACATAGGGAAAGAGGCCTAGAAATTCCAGTTTAAGGTGGAGGCTTCAGGTTTTCCCTCCTCTCACCAGATCTGACTCCAGGATGCAACCAACACCTGACAAGAGAGAGCGCCTCCTCCTGTGTGACTTCAGTGAAAACATTCTGATGCTAATTAAAAACTCGGAACTTAGCTAGAGTAGAAGGAAATGTTGCTCAATGAATGGCTTTGTCATTTGCTTAAAACTTACTTCTTTGCTGTCTGTATTTCATTAATTAGTCTTTCATTGTTGATTGGTTACTGTCAACTAGGCAATATATGCAAACGTATCTCTAACTTCAGCCTGTTCTTCAGTCTTGGGAAGACTGAGGGTGGGGGAGAGGGAATAACAAATCTCCAAGCCACTTGCAAAATGAAAAGTTTCATTTCCCGTGCATAAGGTGCCAAGACCTTTCTTCATAAGCCAGCAGTGTTTTATTTCTCAGCTGGGGGAATTTCAAATTAGTAGAAACTTCCGTCATTTCTTACAGTCCTCCTCAGTTACAGAGGAAAAGCCTCTACTCCCCTCAACCCTCACATTGTGAGTGTTTTACTGCTCCATTTATTGCTAAACTTGCACTTAACATTCTTCTTACTTTTACTGCACAATTTTTAAAATAGTATCAATTGTCAACTTCTTTCCCTCATGGTCAGTATCTGCTGCACTTCAAGTGAGAATGCATTAAAATCCCCTTTTCTTGAAATTATGATAATCTGAAAAGCACAAAACCAAAATGCTGACATATAAAATGTTGGCTAATTCATTCTGTTCTTGTGATTATGTTTAGGAAATATTTGATCCATGTAGTCAGGTATTATTTATAATATTTTATAGCATGCTGAACAGTATATAATACTATTTGTAGACACATACAGGGTGGTAAAAATTACTAAAATATACTTGGAAATTATAGGCATCACTTTCAGTAATTGAGGAGACCTTCAACCTGGAATAATTTTACTAACCAGGTAGTAAACATGCTTATGCAGACAACAGACACAAACACACACACACAAACACACACACACACGCATTCACGTATACATTCTCTATTGATTTTGTTACGTATATGAATAAGACTTTCTAGCATTTTACTACTAGCCTAGACAATGTCTTAGGATACTTTTAATTTTTCTATTAAGAGAAAGAGAAGGCAGAGCAAATGAGAGTTTGTCAATCAGGGGTTAATGACTTCATGGAGGGGAGGTAGGTCTTTGACAGCCTTCCAGGGTCCCCTCCTGGGTCCATTTTTGAGCTAAGCTCAAGCTTGGCTCCCAGCCAATGTGACAATCAAGGCCTGAGAAATCTCTTCTTGCAGAGATTATTTCTCAGGTTTCTTTGTTTTATTGGTGGACAAGAGGAAGAACAGTGAGGGGAAGGGAATGGGGAGGAAGAGGCCCGGGAGGAGATGGCTAAACTCAGACAGGATGTCCCGCTGCTGTCCTGGCCTAGGAGTGGTGCAAGCCTTGACTGGGCAGCCTAGTAGGATAGCTTAAATTAATCCAGGGAGTCTGGGTTGCTTTGCACTGATTCCTTTGAGAGGCTCCAAGTCTCCAAGGAGCATCCCTCACTCTGGAAGCCAAGATAGTTTCAAAGAATAATGACTTTAGAGCAGAAAAGAAAGGAAAAAAAAAAATACAGGTTAAAAATGTGCCTTTAAACAGCTATAGACCAGACACCAAAATGAGTCTTTCTAAGCTTCCAAGGAGACAATTGAAGGAAATAGGAACAAGTGGAAAATCAGATGATCCTTTTGCTATTGGAAAGAGCAGAAAAAAAGAGCCCTTCAGCCCACCGTGAGGGATAAAGGATACCAGATGACTGCCAAGCCCAGGCCAGGCAGAGGACCCACCCAGCCCACTCCCTGCCCCTGTGCAACTCACGCGTGCAGCCCTCAGATCCTGCCAGATCTGTGCCCGGCCTTTATAAGACTCGGAGAGGGGGCACCAGCACTGAATGTCTTTGAAATTCTGTGTGAGTTCTAAATGAAAAATTGCTCTGCCTTCAAAGCAAAATGGAAGTTTGGTAGAAGCTTGTGCTTTCCCCTTAGGTTCAAAAGAGAAATTAATATCCCACCATCTCTTTCTTCATTTGTACTTTCCTTTTACAAATGAAAGTAGAAATTTTGATGGGGAAACATCCTATAAAAACAGATGGTATTACAGAATAACGATATTGCTTCCTTACAGAACCAAGTCCTTTTTTTAAAAACAGAAACATGACTTGCTTTTAGTCCACCCCAAACAAGTTTATTTCTCATATTTAACAAACTGGGTTTTTGATAATACCATCATCATTATTTACTTCCATTCTATCTTAAAAACATTTGTATGTAATGTTTACATGGTAAAACTCTGAAATGGTGTACACAACCTTGAGAGGAGTGAGCACCAAATGCAGAGATCTTACAGGGAATTTCTACATCCTAAATTAGCTGTTCAGGTTGAAAGGAATTATTTTGGTCATGAGACTATTTTCATTTTATAATAGCAAAAATATAAAAATAATTTAGTGAACCGCAGTTATATATTAGACCCAGTAAGACACAAATGGACAAAGAGCTCATGATCTCTGGTTCCCACCCACAAGGAATTGTTAGCTAACGGGAGAAATGAGGAAAGCAGAGCGGTCAGGTAAACGAATAACTGTAATTAATACCAAGAGGCAGGTGCTATACTCAAGTTAGACATCAAGTTCTGTAGGATACACATCAAGGAGCAGTTATTCCTGTAGGACTATGACTGTAGCAAGGAAACCTACACTGCGATGGTATTGGTGAGAGGAGAAAGAGAAGGTGATCCAGAGACAGATGACAAAGGCCAAAAGCAGTGGATGTTAACAACATTTTGCAAAAGTAGTCCAGATCCAGTATGAATAGAGTATGGAGCCTGAGCGGGGGAGGCTGGGAATGTGTGGTTGGAGCCAGAGGCATTTCTTCAAAGGCTCAGATCACTATACTAAGTAAGGCAGACCCCCAAGCAATGGCGAGGAGAACAATCTGAGTTTGGAAGGAGCATCCTGGGCTTCAGAGGTTGTGTTGGGAGGAAAAGGAAACAAGAGTTTGGACTACGGCACTATGAGGGTAAACAAAAACCAGAAGAGATGAAGTCAGGCTAGAGCTGGACAGAAGACGGAGAAGGTAAATTTGACCACAAAGTTGCTGACTTTGTCAACTGGGTACTAGGCTAAAAGAGGAAATAATGTTAGCTGACATTGACTGTGTAGTTGTATGTTAGATCCATGCTGACCATTCTTATTTAATCCTCACAATAACCCTATAAAATAGGTGGCATTTTTGTGCTCATTATACAGTTGGAAAAAATACAATAAGTTTAGAGAAAAAAATCCTAAAGTCACAGGTTAGTACACGGGGAGCCAGGATTTAAACACAGACTGCTTGGTGTCCCTGGACATTTGCTGCTGTGCCACTCACACAGAAGGAGACCTATTTCAGGAAAGAAATAAGATCATGGATATATAAGTTTTGATTTGACTGTGGGATATCAAGACAGTGATATCTAATAAATTGCTGGGAAAATAGGTCTGGCCCTGGGAGAAATATTCATTCAACAAGTATTAACTCTATTTTCCCTTATTAAATACCTGATACTGTCACAGCTGGATTTATGACATCAAAATACTTACTGAGTAAGCACCATGTAAAGTGTATCTATCAAATTTTATTTAAGCAAATAATTTCCGACACATAACTGAACACATACTCTAAAATAACTCAGAGATAGCTCCTTCTGTGAAATAAATAATTCATCTCTTAAGCACCTGTTTTTGCAATTTCAAAATTACCCATATGAGCTTTTCTTAAAGCAAAGCACCCTATAAAAGTGTAAACATTCAGTCAGGAAAAAAGAGTTCATTTTAATTTTATGAGTCACTCTGCACACGTGTTAGGCTCAGGAAATAATAAATATATCTCAGTGAGTTGTTTCGATAGAATTTAACAGGAAGCCTATAGAAACGAGGAGATACCTACAGATAAACAGACTGCAGATCTCCCTGGTGCGCAGGGAGGGAGAAAGTCCATCACCAAGGACCTGAACATTGGGGGAAGGGAGCGTTTCCTGATTGGAGGGCGGGGCTGTGGATATGGCTTAGTGGTAGAGCACTTGCCTATCCTGCGTGAGCCCCATGCAAAAAATGATGGTGATAATAATAATAATAATAATAATAATAATAATAATAATAATAGTACCTCACGGACTTTAGTACCTGACCGTGGGCCTCCCTTGGTCTGCAGACTGAGGGAGCCTTCAACAACCTCCGCACCTCAGCTGTGCCATCTGCCTGCATGACCAGGCAGGCCATTCCCAAATATACCCTTGTGGCCTGGTTGGGGGGTTCGCTACTTTCGCACCAGTCCCGACAGAAACTGGCAGGCACACCCCACCTCAAACACAGCCACTAAGCTACTGAGGAGCCTCCCCCACTCCAGCTCAGCTGTCTCCGGTGGCCAGCAGCACCAGAAGCCCAATCTATTTCCACGGAATACAGTTTCTCTTGTGTTGTTTCCCTGTGCCAAATGGCCCTTACACAGTGTGCTTCATTATTATAAAGTGATATTCCTTCCCTAAAAACCACATTTGAGACAATTTATATCTTGAATTTAAATAGCACCTTC
The DNA here is from genome assembly GCA_004026905.1 of Hystrix cristata. Lineage (NCBI taxonomy): Eukaryota > Metazoa > Chordata > Mammalia > Rodentia > Hystricidae > Hystrix > Hystrix cristata. The sequence continues at coordinate 5,786 of PVJO010026180.1, forward strand.
TGCTAAGTACCTCAACTGACTTTCAGATATTAACTCATTAAATCTTCACAGATTCCTATATTGAAAATATTTTTCAGCAGTGACATAAAAATCAAGACATTTCTATTCATTTATGCCCTCACTGAGAGCATTTTCTGATGTCTTCGCCCACTGGAGAGAAATCCCACGGTGGTTTCAGTCTCACTGCAGCGTCGGCAGACCCTCATTGGGAACACTAAGCATATATAATCTAGTCCTGCCTTTCCCACTACTGCTGTCCTCGTACAGATGGTCCCTGGCTTACACTGGTTCCACTTACGATGGTTCAACTTACTAGTTTTTTTTTTTTCACTTTAGGGTGGTACAAAAGTGATACTCATGCAGTAGAAAACATACTTTGAATTTCTAATTTTGATCTTTTCTCCTGCTAGCAATATATTGTATGAAACACTCTCTCGTGATCCTGAGCATAGCTCCCAGTCAGCCCCATGATTAGGAGAGTGAATAACCCGTACTGAGTTTTATCAGGACACAGCCCGGTTGTAAGTCAATGTACTCATGTGTTAAAATCCTCACCCTGCCCTCAAGGCGATGGCGATAGGAGATTATTAGGTCATGGGGCAGAGCTTCAGAAATAAGGTTAGTGGCCTTAGAAAAACAACTCCTTCCAGTATGTGACGTGAGAGAAGACAACTATCTATGAGGAAGTGGGTCATTACTGGACACTAAATCTGCTCATCCCTGGACCTTGGTCTTCTCAGTCTCCAGAACCATGAGAAACAATCTTTGTTGTTTGTAAACTACCCAGATTTGGGGGTTTGTTACAGCAGCCCGAGAAGACTAAGACATTCTGTATCTTCATACTTCTCACTTTTAACTGTTGTCAGAGCCTTTCCAGGCAACCACCACAGAGAACCAAGAGCCAAACAGCATGACAGTTAGGAACGTGGACTTGAAGTCAAATATCCTTACTGGGCAAGCATGAGGGTGTTTTCTAACCTCTGTGAGCCTTGGTTTCTTCATCCATAAAATGGGAATAATAATAGTACCTCCCAATATGCTTATGAGACATGAATATTACATACAAAGTGTTTGCAGAGAGCATGGGAAACATGCAATAAATATTTCCTGATTATTTCTACTGTCTGCCCACACACAAATACAGCAAAGAGCAAGAAAGTGGACATCAGAAACTCTAGATCCTCACCCCTACTCTCATAGTAAGAAGCTGTGTGTTCTTGGAGAACTCTCAGCCTCTCTAATACTCAGTTTCTGATTCCTGAGCTAAGATGAGTAAATCTAAGTAGCTGCATTTGGGGTGGTAGCTGCAGCCCTCACTGGCGGCAAAGGCAAGAAACCTGTGTGAAATCTTCCACCAGATCCATAATGGGGATTTTGCAGATCAAGAATGTTTCTATCTCACTTCAGGGCCCTAACAGGTGTTGAAGAAAAAACTCCAAAAGGAAGGAACATATCCTAGTGAGTTTGGGCTACTATAACAAATATACCATGGACTGAGTGGCATAAACAACAAAAATTTACTTCTCACTTTTCTGGAGTCTAGAAAGCCCAAAATCAAGATACTGGCAAACCCAGACTGTGTGAGTCATTTTGCTGCTTTGCAGATGTCCATCTTCCTGCTGTGTCTTCACATGGCAGAGAACAGAAACAGAGAAAGCAAACTGTCTTGTGTCTTTTCTTATAAGGGGACTAATCCCATTCATGAAGGCTTTGCCTCCTGACTGAATTACCTCCCAAAGATCCCATTTCTAATGCCATTACACTGAGAATTTAGGCTCCACCATATGAATGGAGGGATACAAATGCACAGTCAATAGCAGAGCACTTTTCTGGCTCTCCTCAAATAGAATCCTGAGAACTCATTTTCTGTTACCAAAGAAAAAAAAAACCATCCAACTGCAAATTCTGACTATTATATTTCTATAATTATATTGCTGATATTTATTTTTCTTAGACACTCACATGGTGGAGGGCTACCATAGGGCTCCATGGGCAATAAGAGGTCATCTAAATTTTCACTCCCTCCAGGGATGTGCTCACATTTCTCTTTTTCCTCCTGGAAGTTTCTCAGGTTAGAACCAAGATTGTGTATACCATGGAGCACTTGGGTAGCACACAGACTCAGGTCCAGCAGTCTTGCGTTCAAAGCAAAGACAACAAAGTACATTGGACCCTGAAGTCGGCCTGCCTGCCCGTAAGTCACACAAGCCGTGTGACCTTGGCCAGTTGATTAATCTCTCTGAGCCTCAGTTTTCTCATGGGATGTAATCATGGATAATCAAGTAGCTACTGAACTGGCTGTCTCTGAGATCAAATGAGACAGTTCATGTAACACTTAGGACAGTGCCTAGCACACAGTGAGTGCTCAGTAAACATTATCTGTTACTCTAACTATAACAGCTCTGAAATTTTATAGCTGTGACCTACAGACAGGTTACATAATTCCCAGAACCTCTGTTTCTTTATCTGTAATGTGAAGACAGTAATGTTATGGGTTTATCAGAAGAACTAAGAAAATTCATCTGACATGATATAGAAGGCGCTGATAAAATATGTTATTTTTTACAAGTATTACTATTATTATTTATATCTAATAGAAAGTGAAGAAGTGCTGGCCACAGCAGCTGAGCTGACTCCAACCACTGAGCTCTTGCAATCAGGAAGAAGCCTTACACAGGGACACCCATCAATATAGATTCTTCTCCTGAATATATTCAAGTAAAAGAATATATGTGGAATTTCCTAAGCAACTTAGAAACTAAAACAAAGAAAGTTTATATCTATAAGTCGTCTGGGTTAGGGGCCAATTTCCAAATTCACTAAGTAGTGAGTTGCTTCAAGAAGGATTATAAACCAAATCAATACAAGAGAAGAACAATAGCAAAACCTGTTACGTTATCCCACCTTTTCCATGCATAGCATTCTACTTAATTCCCATAGCAACTCTGAGATGTAAATAGAAACAGGATCAGGATCACTAAACCCATTTTGCAGGAGAAGAAACTTGGAATTAGAATAATCCATCTCACTAATGCTAGTTAGCAGTAGTTAGAAAGAAAATTCAGGTGACCTGGTCCACTGTTTCTCCAAAACCATTCCAGAAGTCTTCAAAATCTTCATAAAATGTTAAATGGTTGGACTACAGATGTCAGTGAACCCTCGTCTGACACCTATGGCAGACATCACCAATCAATAGTGGGTCTTTTCTAACTAAGCCAAGAATTTTTCAACACAGCCCTTCAAGAACCATTCACACTTGAATGAATCCGAGGAGAGAGATGAAACCGCTCTGTCACCCAGACTCTAAAACTCCAATCTCTATTCAGGGGCCAGGCTGGCCATAGAAATAAGTAGAACTATAGTAACGCCAGTGCTTCTCTGAGCGTGCTACACACAACAGCATATGTCCTGGCTGAAGTTGCAGTCAATTCACAGCCACCTGAAGTGGCTTACTACGTTGAAGTGCAAGCCCAACATTGCCATATCTTCGTATTTTTAAAAAAAGAAAGAAAAATCTGAAACCTGGGAGTGCATTGATAAATCTTCCAATTTTAAAATACCATGCAGCCTAAACAAATTGCTTGTGTGGGTCATACATAGCTTGGAGGTTTGCAACCTTGACCATAAAGTCTTGCAGTCTTTGTGTATCTGGATTCTAAGGATCTGTGTGAACTTCATGGCCTGATTCCTGGAAGTACAGCTCTCACCTCAATTAGGTCATTGAGATGCATCTGGATGAGCTGCTCAAAATATGCAAGGTGCCAGCCAGCTGCAGCATTTGCCTCCTCCAGACAGAAGGGTCAGGATTAGTCTCTGCCATGCCCAGACAAATAGGGAAGAACTTGCAGGAAAGGAAAGATGTGCCTTTCCTTCAAGGGGCAAGGAAAGCCAGTGAACAAGGGACCACCAGCCCTTGGAAAAACCTCGAAGATGACTTTTGTCTCTGAGAAACTCTCCTCTGCTTCTCTCTCCTTGCAGTCTTCTTGTGCTCTCTGGTTTTTCCTTCCAACAAGGTTTTCCACATTTGCCCCACCCTTGTTCCTTTTTTGTCATCCCTTCTGAAAGAAGGACCTAAATCCAAAAAGTTCGACTGCAAGCTTCCTCCTTCTCTCTTTAAAGACATCAAACAAATAAAATGAAGTTGAAGCCAGCACCAAGGGAAGCCATGTCTTCCTGCAGGTAGGGAGGCTATGAAAGATTTGTATTTCATCATAAACTTTTCCGTATTTGCCAGATCTACTATTATGAAAAATCTTTTACTTCCTTCGTCAGATTGATTCCTAGGTACTTCATTTTTTTGGATGCTATTGTGAAAGGTGTCGTTTCCCTCATTTCTCTCTCTGTGAGTCTGTTGTTTGTGTACAGGAATGCTAGTGACTTCTGAGTGTTGACTTTGTATCCAGCTACGCTGCTGAATTTGGTTATTAAATCTAGGAGTCTTTTGGTGGAGTTTTTGGGGTCTTGTATATAGAGTATCATGTCATCTGCAAATAATGATAATTTAACTTCTTCTTTTCCTATCCTTATCCCTTTTATTTCTTTCTCTTGTCTAATTGCTCTGGCTAATGTTTCCAGAACTATATTGAATAAGAGTGGTGAGAGTGGGCATCCTTGTCTTGTTCCGGATTTTAGAGCGAAAGCTTTCAGTTTTTGACCATTTAGTATGATGTTGGCTGTTGGTTTGTTATAGATGGCTTTTATCAGGTTGAGATAAAGACTGTCTATTCCAATTTTCTGCAGGGCTTTTATCATAAATGGATGTTGGACCTTGTCAAATGCCTTTTCTGCATCTATTGAGATGATCATATGGTTTTTGTCCTTGGCTCTGTTAATATTATGAAAAATCATCACCTTTAAAATAGGCAGGATGGGGTGTTGGGAATTTAGCTCAGTTTGATCCCCAGTACCCCTCCAAAAAAATGAAATAGGAAGCATGGAGCTATTTTTCACAAAGAGAAAATAGCAATAAGAAAAACTAAGCATCAAAAATTATATAATGAATTGGTCAAATTATCAGTTAAGATCTCTTTGCTGCAGTAATTTTGAAAACCCTCTCAGATAGCCCCCCACCTGTATTATTTTTCTAAACAAGAGATTTACAAGTATAATGCCCCCAAAGATTTTTGATTCAACTGCTTGCTGACTCTCCAGAGCCTTGAGCTCTTCCTATGCCTTCCCTCTGCTGTCCACAGTGTTCTAATAAAGCAATTTTCCTCATAGTCTGAAGATGCTGCTACAGTTGCAGACATCACAACCAGGCACCACAGCATGCCGAGGTGGAATGGGATTATCCTGCCTCTGTCTCCTCACTGAAAACAAAGACATCTTTCCCAGAAGCCTTCAATAAACTCACCACATGTATCACTGTCAGAGATTGGGTCGCCTGCCCATTCCTAGAGCAATCACTGGCAGAGAATGAGATTTTCATGAATAACATAGGCAAGTATTTGGAGTGTAACAGATATTGGGAAGCCAGCCTCAAGAATTGTAAAATGTGCTTTGTTTTGTTTTGTTTTGTTTTATAAAAGTAGACTGCTACAAACAAAATAAAACCTTTACGAAGGTCATTTTAAAAGTCTCAGTGTCCACAAAATAATCAGAAGGGTACAGCTGGAAAGGCATATGAATTGTAATCCTAATATTACCTTATAGTCTACGGCCATACCATCCTAAACGCGCCCGATCTCGTCTAATATTACCTTATAATTATATATCAGTTAATTGTTTGTACTTTCCCACAAGCTTCCTCATTGGCATTTCCTCTCTCCAGGAACAGCACTATAACTATTATCACATTTCATCAAAAAGGAGGCAGTTGAACAGTTTGTCTGGTGTCTTGTGTCTGGCAAGAGATGGAGGTGGGAAGAGACACGAGGCCGCTTGTCCCTTAGTCTACTGATTTTTCCAAATAAAAATGCCTGCCAAAGACAGAACACTCTGGATTTCCAATGAACACATATATATGATCTCCTTTAATTCCTAGCACAGCATTGTGACATATCCAGAGAAGGTGGAACTGTCTTCATTTTACAAATAGGTATACTGAGATTCAGAGAGCCTATGACAAGGAACTTGGATTTGGTCAAATGGAACTGGTTTTACTCACTTTATTATTTACTAGTAATTCATAGCTATTTCCTTCTTATACGCCCCTAGCAATTTCTCAACACCTAGTTTGTGTGTGTGTGTGTGTGTGTGTGTGTGTGCTGGGGATTGAATTCTGGGCCTTGTTCTTGCTGGGCAGGTGCTTTACACTTGAGCAAATCCCCAGCTGCAACACGTAGTCTTAAATCAGCAAACATGTCTCCAAAAATCATGGGACTCCACTGCAAGTCTTCATACTGTAAGAGCCCGTCTGGCTCCAGGCTCCGTCTCTTCTGCCTGACTGGGCAGCTGGTGCTTCTCTACCACCTCCTGACAGCTACCCCGTCATTGTTGCCTTGGGGTCTCTGATCTTCCAGAGTGATCATTAGCTAATCTCATCAACTAATTTGCTAAAGAAAGACTCCAGGCTCTTCCCTAGTAGGAAAGAATCACAGTGGCATGCTAGAGAGGAGGCACCCACTTTTGCTTTCTGTCCTGAGGCAATTATCCCTGTAGTAGGAGTTTTAGGGCAGGCTAGAAAAGCCTTGACTTTCAGACTCTAGGGAGCCTCTTCTAATTATTCCAAGGCAGTGTGCTACGGAATAAAGAACCCTGACCTGAGAGAAGACATATCTACTGTATTACTGTATTTTCTAATCTTCTATTTACAAAATAACAATCTTAACTCCAGGCCAGATTGCTTCCTGGAGTTATTTACAAAATTTTATCAGATCATTCATGAATGTATTTTGGGCTAGAGTGGTGTGTATTCTTTTTATTAAATAGTTGCATCTAGTTGAATGGATGTCTTGTATTCAGCATTATTTTGATAATAATTGCTTATACTGTCACACTTCCTAGTGTAACAAGTAGACAAAAGGCAAAAGACTGGATCTCACTGCTATTTCTCCAAGGCCAAAGACCTAGGGCAGGGTTCTAAACCTTGGCTCCACATTAGAATCATCTGGAGAATTTTACAGAATATGATGTCTGGACTCTACATGCAATTGACTGGTTCAGAATCTAATCTGGGGAGAGGGGGAATAAGTACGTTTCTAAGGGCTCCCTGGATGATTCTCTGTGCAGCCAGGGTTGAGAACTGCTGTACTAGGGCAATCTTGTAGCAGAGAGATTAATTGGATTCTTTTGCTTTCAATCATGCAGCCACACTTGGGGGACAAAGTGACATGGTCAAGTCACAAGAGGTCAGAGCATCCTTGGTTCCCTTTCTTGGCACTGAGTCAGGTGACGGTGTGTCATGACCTATTCTGACCACAGCAATTACTTCTCAGAACTCCTGGATGTTTCCTACAGAATGCTTTAAAAATGTGACTCAGGGCTGGAAGAGGGGGACCAATAAGTGAGAATGGTGAGGGAGAGAAGGACTATAAGGTTGAAAGACAGAGATAAAAGCCCAGAGAGACAAAGACAGATGCAGAGTGGGGTGAAGCAGCAGCAGAAAATAAAACTGCTAATAGTGGCTTTCAGAATTCAGACCTGCTTTCAAACCATATGGCAGAAATATTAGCTTGCCTGTAATTACTACAACATTCTCAACTGCAGAATGACTTTCGTTAAAACCCGTGGATCGAGGCACTTGGAATTTGTGAATAATTCTTGCTTTGAGTTCTGGCTGTATTGTACTTCTGTTTGGAGTTGATATTTTTACAGGTGGGGGAGATTCTGCTCTTTCATCAAGGCACTATTTTGGAAATAATGCCATGAAAATCAGTTGAGTGAGCATTTATTTTGCACCCACTCATGTGCCAGGCTTTGTGCTAGGCACTGAGTAGTGTGAATAGATGAAAAGGACTAACATCCCTCGACCACATCTATTGAACAAATGTGTACAGCAGCAAACACGCCAGGCATAGTTTGGGGTGTGCCAGGGCAGGAAATCCTGAGCAGATTAACAAGAAGATAGGCAATTGCTTGTAGTAGGGTCACTGGGATGTAACTGGTCATATATCCGTTAGGCTGTTTCAGATGATGAAGGGAAGGGAATAGTAACTGCATCATCCTTGACTTCAGGGACACCTAGACTGAGTCAACAGTGACTCATCTAGTAAGCCACAACAGAGGCAGAGATGACAACTTCCAGTTTCCCGATGCAGTCAGCTTCCCAACAGACTCCCAGGTGGGTGGTGTCACTCTAACAAACAACTGAGACAATCAACTTACAAAGAGTAAAGATTTACTTTGGCTCGCAGTTTTAGAGATTTCAGTCTGCAGTCATTTGGCCCCATTATATTGGGCAAGGCAGCAAAACCACTGACCTCATGGCCAGGAAGAAAAAGAAAGAAGAAGCCAGGCTCCCATCATCCTCTTGAGAGGCAAACCCCCAGTGACCGAAGGCCTCCCGGATCTCAAAGCTCCCACCACCTGCCAACAGCATCAAGCTGCGGGCCACCCCTTTACCACATGACCTTTGGGGGACACATAGATCTAAACTAATGTATCTCTCTGACTCTTTAAAATGTAATGTAACCAGATACTCCAAGTTCAGAGTTATCATATCTAGTATTTATACCATCCTCCTCAGCCATTTACTGTTTAGCCCAGAGGTGGCAAATGGTTCCATTTTGCTTGTCATCCCTAACCCATTGATAATGACTGCCTGAAGTGGTGCTGGTAAGGTCTCTGGGTTCCATGAAGCGAAAAGTTTGGTGGCTGAATATTAATGTCTGCCACCAAGTGGCCTTCAAGAATACAGTTTCCATGCCTGATTTTGCCCAATCTCCAGTATTATACTTATCTATTGCTGCACAATAAACTACCGCTAATTTAGTGACTTAAAATGAAAGTCCTTTATATTCTTTGTGTAGCTGAAAACTGGGCAAGACTCAGAGGAGACAGTTTGTGACTGATAGGCATCATCTGGGGCAGCTCATCTGATGCTGCAAGGTCCACTTCACAGATGACTCACTCACTTTGGGAATTCAGGTGTAGCTACTGGCCAGGGGCCTCAGTTCCTCTCCAAATAAGCCTCTAGAATGGGCTACTTGAACTTCCTTACTACATGGTGGCTAGATCCCAAGAGACAGGAAATGGAAGCTGCTTGATCTTAAGAGCTGGTTCTAGAAAATGGCTGTTATGGTTTGTGTCTAGATGTCCCCCCAAAGCCTCACATGGTAAGAGGTGGCTGGATCTAGAATGCGTGATGCTGGGATTAAGGGTGTGCGATTACTAAATCAATCCACTGATTGGTTTAGCAGCCTCCTGATCTACTAGCCTCCATAAGATATGAGGTACAGGAAGAAGCTGGTTAGCCCCCTTGCTTGCATCCCTTGCTTGCCTTGCTACCTTCTGCCCATCTGCCCTGCCACCCTGCCTTGGAGCCAGCTGATTGTGGGTTGAAACCTTTACAAACTGAGCCAAATAAACCTTTCTTCCCCCAACTTTGGGTGTCTGGTATTTCGTCTCAGTGAGAGAAAAGTAACTAATACAGAATTTGGTGCCAGAGAAGTGGGGTTGTTGCTGGGACTATACTTGACCATGTGGTTTAGCAGCCTTTGGAGCTGGCTTGTGGGAAGGGAAAGAGTTAGGAAAGATTTGGAAATGTCACCTACAAGAGAAGCCCTGGAAAACCTTCACAGGTTGATAGCGGGAGATTCTGGTCAGAGGTCAGAAGATCAGAATGCTGAGAGGAAATTTACCAGTACAGACCAGGCTCAGGAGGTTTCTGCTGGGAAGAAGGACTGCATTGGTTGTTGGACTCCAGACCATGTATGTTATGGCTTGGCAGAAGGTTTGTCTGAGTTTTGCTTGTGTCCAGAGACTTTGCCTGAGACTGAGATAAAGGGCAGTGGACTAATTAATCTTGCAAAAGAAATTTCAAGGCAGCCTGATGTTGAGATGGTGGCATGACTATTGTTAGGGGCTTTTAGCCAGGTTTATGTTGAAAACCAAAAGCAAAGAGCCCAGCAGAATGATTCAAAATGTTGTGAGGTTGCCCATAAAGGAAGCTCCAGTAAAGTTGTGGCCTGCAAAGATGGAAAGAAGGAGAGATTGGTTGCTGAAAAAAACAGCAAGAAAATGCCAGGTATTTCAGAAGATGAGAGAAACAATGGCCTAAGGACATCACAAGAAACAGCAAGACTTCAGCCTTTGCAGCCTCGGAGTTGGAAAGGTGAAAGACTTTGCTTTGAGAAGAAAGCCCCAGAGCACCATGTTCCAGAATGGCGGTGGCCTAGGGATGTTGTTCCCCAGGATTTGGTTCAATGTGCTCAGCGATCCAGACACATGACCCCTACAGACAAGAGTGAAGGAAGCCTGGCTTCTGCTCCAGCTGGTGGCAGATCCTGACATCATCCACGTGATCCTGGCTTTAGGTTCATGCAGAATGCAAGAGTTGTGGGGTCAGGAAGACTTCCACTCAGATTTCAGAAGAAGACCTGGGAGGCCAGGCAGTGTGCCCCTGAGAGGGCAGTGCGTGAAGCTGAAGGAGCAGTGGAGACCCCAGAAGTTTGGAGAAACCAGGAACGTGGATCATCTGAGGAAAACTGCAAGGAGGAAGCAGAGCCAGCCCAAGAGAGAAGCCATGGGAGCTACCACCACTGGAAGTACTGTAGGGGCGGAGCCACTCAAACCCTGTAGAGTTCACACTTCACCACAGATTATCTCTGATGCTGTACATGGAACTACAGGACTTAATGTTTCCCCTGCTGGCTTTTGGACTTGCTTTGGTCCCATTCCTTTGTATCCCCCTATTTGTACCTTTTGGAATGGTAATGTTTATCTTGCGCCATTGTGTGTTGGAAGTGCTTAACCTTCTTTTCATTTGCACAGGGGCTTGCAGCTAAGAGTTTGCCTTAATCTCAGAGGAGACTTTGGATTTGGACTTTTCAGCAAAGCTGAAACTGTTAGGACTTTGGCAACTCTTGGAGATGGACTAAATGCCTTTTGCATAAAGGGATATGCATGAGTCTTTGAGGGTCCAGGGGCAGAATGTTATGGTTTGTGTCTAGCTGTCCCCCCAAAGCTTCATGTGGTAAGAGGTAGCTGGATATAGAGTGTGTGATGCTGGGATTAAGGGTGTGTGATTACTAAATCAATCCACGGATTGGTTTAGCACCATTTTAATCCTAGCAGCCTCGATAAGATATAAAGTACAGGAAGAAACTGGTTAGGCCTCTTGTTTGCATCCCTTGCTTACCTTGCTGCCTTCTGCCTGTCTGCCCTGCCACCCTGACTTGGAGCCAGCTGACTGTGGACTGAAACCTCTACAAACTGTGAGCCAAATAAACCTTTCTTCCCCTAACTTTGGGTGTCAGGTATTTTGTCTCAGTAATGAGAGAAAAGTAACTAATACAATGTCCTAGCCTCATTTTGTCGTATCCTGTTGGTCAAACCAGTCACAGAGTGGGATCGAGGATTTAGCTCAAGTGGTAGAGCACTTGCCTAGCAAGTACAGGGACCTGAGTTCAATCCCCAGCACCTCCCAAAAATAACAGTCATAGAACATACTGGGGCCAGAAAGGGTATCAAAGAATTCGAGGCTGTTTTCAATCTGCCACATTAGTCTTCCGTTTTCCAAAACAAATAGAGCCCAAGCATAAATTGTTGCTGAGTTCATAATGAAAGGGGGTGAGGAGCTCAAGACTAATGTTTTGGGGAGAAATGGCTGCCGTCCACTCTGCTTTGATGTGTCCCTTCCTGCTGGCCCTCTACTGTTGTTAGGGTACACAGGAACTCCACAGGCCACATAGTAAAGGCAGAAAGTCCTTTAAGCCTTTACTAATCATTTCAGGAAGTGGAGTATCTGGGCCTGTTCTTCATAATCTTTGGATGTTTGGTTTGGTTTGTTTTGTTTCCTCTCAGATATCAACCAAGGCCTTCACTTTCGATTTGGTACCTCCTGCCTCCCGGGGTGATTCTCCCAAAGGTTCTCACCTTTCCTGCCCTTATAGGCTTTGCCTTCAAGCATTACAATGCCGTGGTTTTCCAAACCAAGCTATGCAGTTCTTGGGTACAGAGCGCAGATTGGGCTCAGATCCCCTAGAGCCGTGCATACAGTGATGACCATGGTGTGATTCGTCCACCTTACCCAGGTAGTTAACCAATCCCAAACAGGTGTGCGGCTCTTTTTATCTTTATTTGCCCCTGCCATGCATGCACATTGAGCATGAAATGACCCCTAAGGGAAGAAAGAAAGGAAACTGAAAAGGAAGAAAAAAAAAACCGCACAGCACTCACCTCCCTAAGGTAAACGAGTGCACATAATAACTATTACTAGTTTTTGCACAATAAAGGATTCTCCTATTTTTCTTTGATTACCAAAAGTTTAAGAATTTCAGAAAATCAAAGATCTCAGCACTTTTAGCTGGAATAAGTATAGTGGCCTTATCTGTTTTTAAACTGGATTTTGGTTCTCTAAGTTATTTTATTTCAGTTTATATCCAATACCTAGAAATTGTCCCGAGTCCCTTGGTCTACAATATGCCAGCCAAACTGATTTGATCCTGATTGTAATTAGTAACAAATACATTATAAAATTTTAAAATTTTTTTTGAGATATTCTCTATGTAGCCCAGCCTAGTCTCAAACTCACCAGCCCCCTGCCTCAGCCTCCTGAGTTCTGAGATTATAGGGACATACGACCATACCGAGCTTTAAAAATATGTTTTTAAAGCTCAGAGAGTAAGAAACAAATACATACCAAAAATAAGAGAAACACTTGCTTAACTTTTAGAAACTTTAAGTTTCTGAGTTTAAAATTACCTTTCACAATTGTCAGTCAAATTGAAGAGACGGATACACTTCCCTTTTCTATAGCTGACGTATTCTACACCAGTGTTTTGAACCCTTCTGATGGTGGTGGATGCATCAGCATAGCAGAGAGGAGAAAGCGCTACTGCCTTCATTAGCGGTGCGGCCTTGGGCCTTTGGGAAATGTAGGTAGGAAAAGAAAGGTGATTTTAAGCCAGACTAGGTGGCATTTAAATCCCAGCTGTGTCGCTTTTTTAACCTGGTCAATTTAATTTCCCTTGACTTTATTTTTCTCAACTGTGGGGGCAAAAGAACCTAATCCATCAGTACATTAAAATTTAATAAGATCATAGATGGGAGTGCCCTAGCATGGAGCAAATTCCCAGTGAATGCTGGTGTTCTTCTCTGGGCCTCTGCTTTTCCTAAAATGAGTGGGCCTATTTGATGGACATCACTACCAAGTACCAATCAGCTTTCCCTGTGACCCTGGCATGGCTCTTAATTCCTGTAGACTAAGTGTAAACAGTTAACAAGGGGACCATACGAGAAGATCCTCAAGACCTAACTAGGAAGAGTAAGCTGAGAATAAGTCAATAGTTTCCTTAAAACTTTTTGCATTTTAATTTCCCTTTCCCCAGATTGCTTCCCTAACACATACCCACCCACCATTACCCACATACAAGCCCGGTGTATTAGGGAGAATAACGATCCCCAAAGATGTCCAAGTCTTAAGCCCTAGAGCCTGTGATTTGTTACCTTACATGGCAAAAGGGACTTTAGGTGGTCCCAGGGTAATCGGGGTCCTTAAATGTGGAAGAGTAAGACAGAAGTAGAGTTTCAGAGGTAGATGTGGCCTTGGGAGAATAGTGAAAGAGATGCAATGTTGCTGGTTTAAAGATGGAGGAAGTCTACGTGGACCATGGCATAAGGGCAGCCTCTTGAAACCAGAAAAGGCAAAGAAGCAGATCCTCTTTTAGAGCCTTTACAAATGATCACAGCCCTACCAACATCTTGACTTTTGCCCAGCAAGAGCCATCTTGGATTTCTGACCTCCAGAATTGTAAGATAATAATTTTGTGTGGTTTCAAGCCCCCAAGTTTGTGATAATTTGTTATACCAAAAATAGAAAACTCATACACACAGATACTATAAATATTTTGACAAAAATATCACCCAGAGAAAATTAGAGAAAATTCTTTTTAGTACCACTACCATATGGAAGATTAAATTTTATTAACCATCAATTTTTTAAAATTAAAAGTTTGGTTTTACTGTGTTCATAATGTCTCCCTGACCCTGCCCAGCTAAGACAGGAGGAGACTGGTTGTTGCAGAAAGGTCATTGGAAGTTCCCCAAAAGATAGATGAACCACATTCCTACTCTTGGGGTATAGTCAGAGACTTTAACTGAAGCGTAATCATCTCAAGCACTGTAATTATGTAATCCCAGAGTCCCCAGTTATCACCAAGAAAACTTTCTCAGTAAGAAAGTTAAAGGGAAATAATGACTTTTTGACCTGGGTTGGAGTGAATCTTTTGTTGTACAAGAGATCTTGGCTTCTGGGTGGCTTAATATTAGATATCGATTCTCAAGTCACTTTTAGAAATCCATAAGATGTGTTGGATTCAAATACCATCAGAATTATATTTTCTTTTTCATGTATAGTTTACTATTTTCTATTGACAAACCAGAGCCTGGCGATTTTGGACACTACAGAAAACAACAAATCATCTTCAAAAACAAAAATGTCACCCATAAATAGAAATAGCCTTGTCCACATTACATTTCCTCTATACAGAAAGAATATTTTAAAGGAGCAATAAGCCGCATACATTATTCTCAGACCAAACTTGCTCTCACCTTACTGGGAATTTTACTTACAAGGAAATAAAAGTGACCCCATCGAAGGAGAAGGCTTCTGCTACAGTCAGGCAAACACATTCGAATCTTGGTTTCAGGATTTCCTGACTGTGTGACCTGGCAAGTCAGTTACATCCCACGGCCAAAATTTCGTCTATAAAGTGAGACTGTTCAGAGCTTTCCAGGGCAGATCATAAAAGCTGGAGATGACATACGCAAAGGGTCATGAATAGCACCCAAGAAAGGAGAGCAATCGTCTTTAGTCAAATAGTCCTGTTTTCCTAAATTTTCCAGTAGGGAGAGGGCAGTGAAGAGGGGGTGCTAACAGTTTCACTGGGGCTCTAACAGTTGCACTGGCCACCTCAGAGCCATCTATAACCCTGCTACCTCTCAGAAAACAGCCTTTCCCTCAGCACGCCAGAAATAATCACATCACGTCTAAAACTTGGAGACCGGTTACTTTTCATGTGCAAAACCCTGTCACGCGCATTCTCTCATCTTGTAAGAGGGCATCAGCCTGTATAAACTAGAAAGCATGCAGCTAGTTCATTCAGAATGTGCCAGCTGGCAGCCCTTCCTGGGTGTCTTTAATGGTCTCCCTCTTCCAGAACGGTCTCTCTTCCCCTTGCCAGGCCCTCCTTGGTGCCTGCACTGAAGTTTTTACATTCTACCACTGTCACATGTATCTTCCTATTCTACAAGTTTGGTTTCACCTTTCCCCCCACTATGAAAACAGGGAGTATGGACTTTTTTCATCATCCCCAATGCTTGGCAGAGCAGCACTTTGTAAATATCAGTAAATATTCATGGAGAGAACACGTGAATCAGAGTTGAGCACGTGGATAAGTGGAGTGAGTGTAGACTCATGAACTGCCCTCCATCAGTCAGGGCCTGAATCTGCGTCATCACCGGCCTTCTACACTACCTGAGACCTACCCATTCTCCAGCTCATGAGCACTTTCAAAATTCACGTGCCCCTTTTCCTCTCCTTATTACTGGTTTGTTCTGAACTTAACTAGGGAATCTATTCGGCAATAAGATTAACCAAGACCTGGATGG
>PVJO010026181.1:0-21496 GCA_004026905.1 Hystrix cristata
AAAACTTCATTAAAAATGAAATTTTTATCATAAAATGTCAGAAAATTCTAGCAGACTTCTTTTTCAAGAACATCTTACTAAAACTGTGTACACAAATAATTCATCTTCTGTAACATATAACACTGTACTTTTTCACGTAAAATTATAAATATCAATGTTATATAGTTTCTTTTAAGGAATTTTAATTAAATATTAAGTATATTTTTTGACAGCTTGGAAAATATTCACATAAGATTTTCATTTTTCATTTACTTTCTTCACAGACTTCCCCAACATCACTGAGTATATCATTTATGTTTTCTAAATCATATATGCCTTTTTCATATTATATAGTTCTCAACATTTTTATTTCATGTTATTTACTTTTCCTTTATAATAAAATACTTATATATGAACTCAGTGATTAATTATTTTCAAGCTAATATTAATTGGTAGAACTTTTGACAGCAGTTTCTCATTTGTTAGTTACATTGTCTCCTCCTACACAGTTAAATTTGCAATAGAGCTCAAACCAAACATCATTTATAATCATGCTTAAATAAATCTGTTTCATCATTCTATTCAAATGAAATACAAAAGCTTCACTGCCAAATTCCATTGTTTCCATGTATTCAAACATGAGATCATGTAAATGTAATCATAGAATCCAAAAGCAAGTTCACAACTACATTACTGTTCTTTTCACAAAAATAAAACTTCTTTTATTTTCACAAAAAATTACCAAAATCTCTGAAAATTATTCATTTTCATGACTTTAGAACTTTCGTATTATTTATCCTTTGAATAAATACTGTTTTGAACTAAAATCTTCCTTAAAAGTCCATGATATGATGGATTCGTGGTTAAATTCTATCAGTCATGGAAAACAGAACTAAAAGCAATCCTCAAATTTCTAAAACATTAAAGATAAAGAAACACTTCCACACAATTTTTACAAGCCTAGCAATACTCTGATACCAACATCAAACCAGAACATCACAAGTAAAGAAAATTATAAACTAGTATCCTTGATGAATGTATATATAAAAATCCTCAACAAAATGTTAGTAAACTCAAATCAACAATGTATAAAAAAGGATCATTCATCATAATCAAGTGATATTTATTCTTAGGTGCAGAAATGGTTCAATATTTATGAATCAATAAATATAATATGCCATTATACCAGTATGAAAGGCATAAACTATGTATCTCAGAAAGCATTGTCGGAATTCAACATCCTTTTACAGTGAAAACCCTCAACAATTAAATGTAGATAGGATCTAGCAGCATTACAAAGACCAAATATTACAGTTCAATAGCACAATAATACTTAATGGTGAAAAGTTAAAAACTTTTTATTTAGAATCATGAACAAAGCAAGATATCCATTTTTGCTTTTTTTTATCCAACCTGATTCTGGAGATCATAAACCAATTTAGTAAGGAAAAAAAGTATCAAAATAAGCAAGAAGAAATTTAAACTGTCTCTGATTGCAGATGGCATGATATATGTAGAAAACCGTAAAGACACCTTTTGGGGAAAAGAAAACCCCACAACTATTAGAAGTAATGAACAAATTTAGCAAAGTCATGAAATAAAAAAATAAACGTGCAAAAATTAGTTGCACTTCTATACATTGTCAGTGAATTATCTGCAAAGCAAATCAAGACAATTGAATTCATGAGAGCTAAAAAATTGTGAAAAGTAAATTTCACTAAAGAGGTAAAAGGTCTATGCACTAAAATTATAAAACATTTGAGAAATTGAAATGGATGTAAGTATAAAGGTGTACCTTGTCAATAAAATCCCTATCAGAATTCCAATGACATTACTCATAGAAACAGAAAAAAAAAATCCTTACATTTATATGGAACTGCAGAGAACTCAAAATAGAAAAAAATAAAAAATTTCAAATAAGATGGAAAGTGCCCACTACCTATTTGAAAATATAACTAAAAAGCTATAGTGCCCAAAAGAGCATGACACTGGTATACCAAAAGACATATAGACCAATATAACAGATTAGAGCCTAGAAATTAGTCTATCCATTTATTTTCAACAAAGATTTATTCAGTCTAGGAAAGAGACAACTGATTTTCAAATGGAAGCCAAGAGCACAGGAAGGGAAAAGGACCATATTTTTAAAAAAGTTCTGGTACAGTTAGATATCCACATATAGAAAGATTAAATTAGAACGATCTCACACAGGATACAAAAAAGTCAAATAAAATGGATTAAGATTTAAATGGAAACCTAGAGCTGTTTAACTATGGGAAACAGACACAAATTAAAATCCCAACTACATTGTTGGGGGTGACGATCTATTTTAAATTTGTCCCCCCCCCCAAAAAAAATCCATAGTTCACAGAAGCAAAAATAGGATTACATCAAACTAAAAAGCTTCTGAACAAAAAATAAGGCAATTAACAAAGCAGAGATATAACCTCCAGAATGAGAGAAAATGTTTGCAAACTATGTCTAATAAAAGATTAAAAGCCAAAATATACGAGGAACTCAACTCAATAGCAAGAAAACAAAATATAAATCAGAAGAGACAAAGAAGCTGGATAGATATTTCTCAAAAGACATGCATATGGACAACAGGCACATAAAAATATTCACAGTCACTAATCATTAAGAAAATGCAAATTAAACTGTTAAAATGACAGTTTTATACCTGTTTATACCTGTTAAAATGGCATCAGCAATACAAAGGATAACAAGTGTTGGTGAGGTTATGGAGAAATGAAAACTCTTCAACCTCATTTGTGAGAATGTTAGTTGATAGCAGTCTTTATGGAAAATGTTATGGAAATCCCTTTAAAAGTTAAAAAAAAAAAGTATATGATCAAGCAATTCCACTTTTAGCTATAGATTCAAAGAAAATAAGATCAGAATGTTTTAGAGATACATGCATTCCTATATTCATTAGAGTGTAGCTAAAGTACATAAATTTTTTGATAGATGAGTGGATGACTATACATGTGGTATATATACACAATGGCATACTGCTTAAACTTAAAGGGGGTTATCCTATAATTTGCAGCAACATGCATGAACTTGTAGGACAATGTGATACGATAAATAGGTTGGCCATAGAAAAAAAAATACTGCATGATCTTACATATGGAATCTAAAAAACCCAACTCATAGAAGTAGAGAGTAAAATAGTGTCTACCTGGGTTGGAGGGTGCCACAGAGAGGTCAAACTTAGTAAGTATTGATTTTAGACTTTTATTACTTCTGTAAGTGTGAAGGGAAAGGGTAGAAAAAAGATTATTATGATCTGAAAGACAAATGTATGCCTTAAGGAAGTTGAGTATATATTCTTATCTCTTTTTAATTCAAATTTCTCAATTATAAATAGTAATAGTTTGGATGAGTACTGCATGCCAGATTCTATGTTAGGAAAATTCTTAAGTATTTGGGTTAGCATACCAGCACTAGCAGGTGAGTTATAAAATAAAAAGGTTTCTGAATTTACAGAGGTAGAAATGAATGGAGTAATGAAAAGTCTCAGTTTTTTGCATTGGAAACCTTGTATGAGTGAGGTAACATCTTTAAGAAAAAATAAATTAACTTCTTACCACCATTGACCAGGTCTATAGATGTGGGCTATTTCTTGCTGGTTTTATCTGTAATTATTTCATATTTGTGGTGCTTTTTTGGATATCTTATTCAATTTCTATTTGTTTCTAGTGTACAGAAACAAAGTCGATTTTTGCCTATTAAGGTTACTTCCAAAAGCCTTGGTGAACATGGTTCTTTTGTATCTTTTGTTTTTGTAAATGACAATGGATTTTCTAATACACAACCACATGAGCTGTAAATAAACACTTCTTTCTTTTCATACTGGATTTTTAAAAAATTCTATTTCTTATTTGATTGCAATGCCTGAAAATTCCAATAGACTGTATAATGGAACTTGTAAGATTGGATATTCTTGTATTTGCCCTTAATTTACAAAGACAAATCTTAAAAGTAGAAAAAAAGTAACCACGCTAGCTATATGTTTCTCCTCGATGATTATCATAGGTTTGATAGAATTCCCTGTGTTATTCATTTGCTTAATATTCTTATTAGGCAGTCTTTATAGGTGTTATATTTTGTCAAACACTTTTTCTGTGATGGGAAATTAGATTTCAAAATTTTAGTAGTAGGAAGTTCAGACACCATACCAGGATTACTGGAATGGGGCTTTCTACAAAATGGTTTCTGAGAACACTATCTTTTGGAGGACCAATATTAGCAGTAGTGATAACAATGACTGCTGTTTCACATCCAAATGAGTCTTTTATAAGGCATCTCTGGTCAAGAGCAGACTGTCCACAAAATTGTCAATCTTTTTGTGACGGTTAATATTAACTGTCAACTAGATTGGCTTGGGAGCTGCCTATGGGATTAGTAATGCACATCCTTGAGTATGTCTCGGTGGATCATGGAGACAGAGATTTGTGGTGTGTATATATAGTTCCTAGACCCTTTCTTTCTGCTCTGTTTCCTGGCTACCATGAACTAAGCAGCTATGCTCCACTGTGTACCTCCACTGTGATGTTTTTACCTTGGAGCCGCTAGCCATGGACTGAATACTCTGAAACCTTGCGCCAAATTAAGCATTTTTCTCTTTTAAGTTATGGGTGTCAGAAAATGTAATATAAAAAAGGTGGAGAAGCGGGGTAATTACTATGACTATACTTGACCATATAGTTTGAAAGCCTTTGGAACTGGTATTTGGGAGGAATTTAAAAATTTAGGTGCAGACTAGAGAACCCTGTATTAATGTAAGCAGATCTTCATGCGTGGTTCTAGTCAGAGCTCAGAAAACCAGAATGCAGATAAAAATGCAGACAGCAAATATTTGGCTCTTGAGGTTTCATGTGGGAACTCTATTAGGAATTGTATTAAAGGCCATGTATGCTACATTTTGCCAAGGAAATTGTATACATTTTGCCTAGATTCTGAGATTTTGTGGAAGGCTGAATTTATGGGCTATGGACTAATTGATCTGGTAGAGGAAATTTCAAGGCAGCCCAATATTCACACTGTGGCATGAGAATTGCTGGCTGCTTTTATTCAAATTTATAATAAAAACAAAGGGGGGCAAAAAACACAGCAGAATTATTCAAAAAACCTAAATTTTAGCCCAAAAGAATCTCATGTAAATTGTGGAAAAAAGATATGATTTCTGAAGGCATTAGCAATATTAATAAGATACCAGGTATTTTGAACTGGGACAAGAGAAAGGATACTTCGTGTTGAATGAGGGTATCTCATGAATCAGCAAGACTCCTACCCATTTCATTCCAGGCTGAAGAGTTCAGAAGCATAAGTCTGTCTTTGGAAAAGAGAGCCACTAGGACCTCTGCTTGAGAAGAATTTCCTAGGTAATTGTTTCCCTAGGATTCATTTCACCATGTTTTAATATCTAACCTCTTGAAAGGCACAATGGCTGTGGTCCACAAAAGCCCAGCTGCCTCTTGAACAGGTAGCATATTTTGGCATCATCTATGTAAAGGCAGTTATCTGGGCATGCTGAGCTGTGGGGTCACGGAGGCACATTGAAGCTGTGGAGGACAGGAAGTACGGCCCTGAAAGGCAGGTGCAGAAAGCTGTAGGGATGAAGCCAAGGGGACAATGATACTCCAGGAAGCTGGACAGCCAGGAACAAGAAAACATCTCCCAGGAAGCCACAGGCAGTGAGTTGAAGCAGCCCTACAGCATCCATGCGGGCTGCAGCCAGCGAGGCCAGGGCAGGTAGGGCTGCGCAGACCCTTTGGAACTCACAGCTCACCATCGTGTGCCACAGAACTGGAATGAAGCTGCACCCCATAATGTTTACCCTGATGAGTTTCTATCTTTCTTTGATCCTCTTTTTTTGTTTCCCCATTAATCATTTTGGAATGGATATATTTACACAGTAGCATTGTATATTGGGACTATGTAACTTTTTAAATTTTCAAGGGTTTACAGCTAAGACTTTACTTTGAATTTCAGAGGAGACTTGGACTTGGACTTTTGACCAGTGCTGGAACAACTGAGACTTCAGCGAGGACAGCAGTATGCTTTCAATTGTATGCAAGATAGTTATACCATGTAAGGTAGAATTATGGCTGCGTTTTTATTTGGAGATTAAGTGTAGTTTAAGGGGAGATATTCAGTTACTAAACTGACAAAGGGTAGAAAGTGACAGTTAAACTTCATTAGCTGCCAATTTGATTAGCTTGCAAGCCACCTAAGATATTAGGGGTATGTGAGGGGGTAAGGAGGCCTGCCTTTGTGGTTTCCATATGGACCCTGGTTCCCTCCTCGTTGGTGATGTGCTCCCGTTCCACCTCATGCCCAATATTAACTATGCAACCTTGTTCCACAGTCCCCTCCACCATGATCTGCTTTGGAGCCCATTGACCATGGATGGAATCCACTGAACCACACTGAACCAATTTAATCTCTCCTGCTTTAAGTTGGGGTGTCGGGTATTGCGTTTCAGTGACAGGAAAGCTCACTAACACATGCCGCAGAGAGTTTAAAACTTTTCAGAAATTCCTTTTCCCCAAAGAAACAAGATAAATGTCTCACTTCTCTGGTATTTTAGGATGCTATTTAGGAGAAGTATCCTTATACTTTAAACATTAGAAAGGACACTAGAAAGGGAACCTTAGAAAGAAATGCTATGCTATTTCTTTCAAAGTGCAGAGAGCACAGTGCAGAGAGCCAGCAGTCTTCATTACCATCAATCTCTTCTGTAGTCTCAGGAACTTTATTTAAGCTCTTCGTGCCTCACTACTGGATTTTTGAGGTCAATTGAACTGAATATTCTTCTAGTTCATTCTCAGTTTTGGAATTGGGACCTCTACTTCTGTCAATTCTGACAAAAGATTTTCTAGCTAACTTCTGTCAACTGTTTTCCAAAAATTTTTCATACAAATTTCACAAAGCCAATAACAAGCCTTCACATAAAGGTAAGAAAGCAGTTTCTTTGCCTGGATGGTTCTGAAGCTTACTGCACACAAACAACCTTAAGACAGATGTGAGTTTTAGAACCTACTAATGTCAACAAGTCACTGTATCGGGAGTGTTCCTGATCTGCCTGGATTTGCCTCCTTGGCTGTTTCACTCCTCAGCCTTTCTATCAGTGCAATTATTGGACTAAATATTTTATAAGACACTTTGCATTCTTAGACTAGATTAAGGAAGGAGGGAAAGTTCTGTTTAATAAAGAGAATCTAAAAGCCAGTGGTAGGTATCAAGAATTATCATTGCTAATATACATCACAGACAAGAGTGGATTTAAACAGTGAGATAGAAGCCTAGTTAAAAGCACATTTGTATGAATGCTTACTGACCCTTCTTTGCCAACTCACCTTGCATATAAGGAGGAAAACAGCAGTATCTTTGTCTGTAATCTTCACTTTTCAAGTATGAGTTATTTCCAGCTCATTTACTCCAAAATGGTTAAAGACATGGGGTGGGGGTGGGTTTGAAAAGAGTAAGGCTGTTACTGAGTAAGTTCAGGCAATATTTCTCTCTGGTGTTCAGAGATCATCCATTACTCTCTAGGAGGATAAGTGGACATTTCCATGTTGAATTCTTAGCTCAATAATTCCTACTTACTCTGCTGTTGATGAAGCTGCTGCCACCGATGGTCTGAAATGAAGCAGAAATCTTGGGCTTATACTCAAGGAATTTATAAAAATTGATTGATGAAGTCACTCATGACTTTTTCAGGGAAAAAAAATGTGTTTTGGGAATGTTTGTGTAGCTCTGTAACATGTGTTAAGAATTCAGTGCTGGGGATCGAACTCAAGACTTTGTGCTTGTGAGGCAAGCACTCTAACCACTGAGCAAAATCCCCAACCCCTTATTTTGGAAGATTTTTATCAGTGTTACAAAGAAAAGCCAGGGCATTTGAAATTTCAAACTTCTTGTTCTCTGGTGTTTTGTGTGCTCACTCAATGGAGGCAGATGAACAAGTCAGAAGATACTTGATCTTTCAAATTAGGTAAATAGTACTTAAATTCTTGCCACTACCGCTTTGCTTGTATAATATTAGTATGCCACAGAATCTCTCTAAATTTATCACATGTAGAAATATGACGATAACACCTTCCGAGAAGCCATTCACTAAATCTTGTAGAAAAATGAATATAAATTAAGTAACAGCCTTTGACAAGTCAATAGAGACTTTATATATTTGTTCTCTTTCCATGGCTTTAGTGTTATTAATTGCTAGCTCTTCTAGTAGCATTTCCACACTCCTAATATATTAAAAGATAATTGATATAGAATATGTTATAATTTAATATTAAACATGATAGCTGTGATTTCTTAAACATTTATGACTGAGATAATCTATGCAAAATGTCTGGAACAAAATACGATCTAATAACTGCCATTTCCTTATTCTCATTAAGGATTATTTCCCCTAAAAAGTATAAAATATGAACAATAATGTAGCTAAAGATATGCATGACTATTTGTAAGTTAATACTTACAGAGTATTAACTGCCTTATCGAAAGACACTTTTCTTTGTCTAGAGATAGGCAGAAGGAACAGTGCATATTGACAGAAATGGAATATTAGTTTTAAAAGCTTTCATATATAATGTTTAAAATGTTCAAGATTAAAAGATAATATTTCATGAAAGAAAATTTTGGAAGATAATGTGAATATTTTCACTTATAAAAAGAACAAAGTGAAAATTTCTACTTTTCGTACATGAGAACCCAGAAAAATGCTATAAATTCTTAGCTTTATAAATTCTAAAATTAAATTATTTTATGAAAATAATGGTCATGTTTATACATGCATCTAATATGGATGTTAAAGTTCTCTAAAGAGAACTAGTGTTTGTAAAAATAAAAAAAGATAAAGTCTGTTTATATAAATTTTGTTTTTCCCAATTAAACTCAGGAAATATATTTTCTTAAGCAGGATTGACTAATTTTTGTAGATTATATTAACTATATGAAAGGTTTTCTATGATCTCATAAGATGAAATTTTAAGAGATAATTAATTAGCTCTAGATAGCATGTCTTTTATCTGAGTTTTTGATTGATTAGTATATTTGTGTATACCTTTAGAGAAAGGGTATCTTAGTTATTTTCAGAGTGGAAAGGTATTCAGTTCCTATTAATTAACAAATAAATATACCAAGTGTCATGCTATAGTATTGATATATCTAAGTTATACTTTCTCTGCTTTCACAAATTTAGTGATCATTATAAAAAGATAATTAGGGCTTAGCTACTATAAAGGCTAGGTTTACATATGGACTTAATGGGACCACAAAGTGCCTAGATATTTGGTCAAGCATTATGGTGAGCACATTGGTCAGAGTGGTTTTGGATGAGATTAATATTTGAATCGGTGGATTGAGTAAAGCGGTCTGCTCTTCAAGGTGTGTGGCCGTCATCCAATCATTTGAAGACGTGAATAGATTTGAAAAAAAACAGGCCCGCCTCAAGTTATGAGGGAATTCCTCCTGCCTGCCTATTTAATGTAGAACATGAATCTTTTCCTGTCTTCATATTCAACCTGAGACATGAGCTTTTCTCAGGTCTATCTAGAGGGCACCAAGTTTTAGAGTGGAATTTATACCTCTGGTTCTCCTGGGTCTCCTGCTTGTCTTCTGCAGTAATTAGAGTTTTTCAGCCTCCATATGTGCATGAGCTAATTCCATATAGTAAATCTCTTACTCTCTGTGTATATATTTCTGTTCTTCTAGAGAACCCTGCCTGACACAAATACTAAAAAAATAGTTAATCTGGGATTCTGAGGGAAAGTAAGTTTGAGCAAATGATCCCTTGGAAATGATTTAATTGAGTCTTTAGAGAAAACAGATTTAGCCAAGTTTTCCGATAGTTTAAGAGACCAAACCAAGAATGTGGGTTTCAGCTCAAGGGGCAAATGACTGAAATATAGATCTGGGGGAGATGATAGAACTAGTGATCTAGGGAAAGCCCATAAGGAAACAACAATGTGCTATGGGAAAATGTTTGTTTTTATTCTGAAAGCCACTGAGGTTTTAAAATGATTTCAAATGGTCTTCAAATGGTCTAAACAGGAAACCATCTTGTATTCATGTTTTAGAAAGATCTCTTTGGCTACTGTGCAAGAATCAATTAGAAAGCCTAAGAGTGAAATCAAGGAAACAAGTTGGAGATTGTTACAGAAATTCAGGTGAAATTGATGATGATTTAAGCAGAGATGTTGTCTGAAGAGATGGCGAGAAGGGAGAAAATTGGAGAGATGAAGGAGGAGGAACGATCTGGTCACGAAAGACCTAACGTGCAGGCTGAGAGAAAGGAATCTCTGATAGATGTGTTTTGGGAGACTTGGTGGTTGGTGTTCACATTTACTGAGACAGAAATAATATAAATAATAACATAGTAAATATGGACAAAGTTAAAACTGAATTTGAAAAGGATGTTGAATTTGAAGTGCCTGTGGGACTTTGGAGGGCTAATGTCAAGTGTACTGTGATAAACTATTTACCAATAGATCATAAACTTGAATTTATCTTTTACAGTCTTCATAAGCAGTCCCTTTCATAGTAAACTAATTGCAAACATATGATTGTTCAAATCACTTAATACAAAGAATTTGGGCAGTTAATAATGCCCTCCTTCATATCACTGAACATATCTATAGAAGCTACATACATCTATAGAAGCTGTCTATAGGAGAAAAGCCCATTTCCCAATCCTGAGGTCAGATTCATTTGTTGAATAAATTGTATGCTGTGATAATTTACAAGAAGCAATTTTTACGATGAATGAAATATGAAACTGGGATAGAGACTGTTTTATATATGATGTTCTCCAATGGTTATCTGCCTTTAATCAATTTCAGGGGGAAAATACTTGAAGCGATTAACTTTACCTCTTTTTTTCTATTAAACCTAAGCGATAATATTTCAAATGTGGAGTTTTATGCATAGAAGAATGCGTCTATTTTCCTCATATAGCTTTTTCCATATGGGACATGGTACTTGATAAAGAAATTCTACATTTGGTTGAACTCTTAAATTATTTTGGTGGTTGACACCTCCATGGTCCTTAAAAAACCAAAACCAACACAGAATTTTCTATAGGATATGCGCATTTATGGTCATTAGACACACGTGTTGGCTAGCCAGGAGTGCTCTTGCTTAAATAAGGCCAAAGAATAGGGTAGGACATCCATGGGTTTGTGCAGAGCAGAAGTTTTTAAAGACAGGAGAGAGATGTCCTGCTGACACAACGCCCTTTCCACTTTCGCTCACTCCCTTCTCCCAAACCTGAAAGCAGCAATATTCCTCACAAAGCAGATCTGAATTGAATGGGACTTTCCATAGATTCTTAAATAAGAAGGAAGCTCTTCACCAGGAATAATGATCATTCTTTTGAAAATAAATAATTATTGTATACCAAACACTGCTAGACTTCAAAGTATTCCACAGTAATGAAACAGGAATATTTCTATTTTTCGAGCACATAAGATTAAGTATAGTGAGGTCTGTAAATACTGATTAAAAGAGGAGAAAAGCAGATATCAAAACACAACCGTCGTACCTTTTGCTTTATATATATGTTAATATCTTTTGGAGAACTTAGCAGGGTAAGGTCCTGATGTCAATAAAGTGACTTACTGTGTTTCAAAAAAATCTTGTGTATAGGAGAAGACATATTTCTACAAGCATGTTGCTGTTGTTATTTTAGAAATTCATCATCTGTTTTAAAATAATTTACTTGGATCAAAGTGGTGGAAAGAGAACATAAATAAAAAAATATTAGTATAAGCAGAAATAATATTTGTATTATTTTATGCTCTTAGTGTTTTAATTTTGTATCATCAGGAAATTTTATTAACTTTGTGTGTCAAGATACCAATCATGTGTTTTATATATATCACAGTATTTTACTTATATTTCAGATTTGAAAACAAATTGTCATTTAATTTCATTTAATGACCCTCTAATTGAGCCTCTGATATACAGACAGGCCACGTTTCTGAGGAAATGATCTAAAAAGAGGTGAAAAGTCCCAGAAGCATTGTCCAACTATAGTCAAGGACTGGAGGAAAATCCCTGCACTGTGGCTGAGTAGCAAGGCTGACCTGGTAGCATGTGCTAATAATATCTATGTAAGCAGCTTGAGTATCACTTTGCAGTGTGGTACTTGGTAGAAATTCAAGTGAAGATTCGTAATCTCTGAAGAATTCCAGCAAGGTTTACATGAGACTATTATTAGGTCAATGAAACAAATCAAAGTAGATCTAATAATTTCTGAAAGAAGCAAATATCGGGTGGGTGGGAAATGGTATTCATCGAAGAAATCAGTTGCAGCTAATTGTTAGGATAAATGGTAGTGCTGTCCAAGTCACAGAACTCTAGCTTCTTAAGGACTGTCAATAGCCATGTAGGATCCTCAATTTACAAAGAGTGAGATTCTAGATAGATTCAAGACAAGGGTCATGATGACACATGAGCAATAGGCTGGTTCAGCCAGTCTCCTATGACCAAGCCCATGAGGTGGTAAGAGGACTCTCAATATAATCAGATCTGCCTGTGTATCTACCATACTATCCCATACCTGAGTACTTCATTTTTCTGTTTACTCTCTTAGCCACCTCCCAACCTCCTGATTTCTATCCAAAGTGCCATTGTTCTTGTCTACAGTAGTTTTTGTATTTCTGAACTCGATTTTGATCTCCTGATCACTGTAGGATTTTAGAGGACTATATTAGGTTTGGTAACTAGTTCTTTATGTTTCCTAAGTCAGGTAACCATGAATTTAAAATATATATTCCATGATTTCCAATTATAAAGTATGTGAAAATCTGATAATTTGGCATCCTAACCCAATATATTATATATTCATTTAAAAACTTAAATGTAAGTTATCTGTCATTTTTACCACAATTTTTACAAAGATGTATCTTTTTATATCAAAATTTTATATTTACATAATCAGAATACCCATAAAGATTAGGGTAGAGGTGTTTACAAATTTGTGTAAAATCAGATAGCAAGTAAATAATGATCTGGAATGGGATCTAAACTAAGATGTTTTCAAGTCTGAAGGCTGTGCTTTTCTACTGCTACCCTTCTTCTCTGTAGTATACTTTTTCTACTAAGGAATTCATTTCCTTAGATCAAAGAAAATACAGAGACGATCTTAAACTTGACTTGTTGGAATTTTTCCTCATGACTTGAACTGCATCACGTGAAATATTTCCTGAAGGACATAATATCTGAAAATCATTGGGGCATGTTACCATCTTACAGTATATATTTATGAATGTGAATTATGGAAATAAAAAGTAGACCATGAAAATATAAACGTGATTTTTATAATTTATCATGAAAATGGCTTCTAGATTGATGGAAAGTTTCTTAGAATATAAAACTGCCTACATAATACAGTTTGATCTTGGACTGCTGATTATGTTAATTTCTTCTGATGGACAGAGAGAAAATGTAAGCAGATAGACAGCTTTGTGACACAGAGCGCATCATAACAGTTTAACTGAATTTTTCGCCTGATTTGGGCTGCATAAATTGTTATATCACTGTTTTCCTTGGAGACACTTGCAGTGGAGATTCCACAAGCTCCTAATTAACCCTAACAACAGGGCCAAGCTACTGAAATTGCTTGGGTAATGCATGCCTGGAATGTGTTCAGGGTTTGGTTACCTTAGTGCATGGGGCTCAGATAGCTATTTTATTACTCCCTTACTTTCTTAGTAACGAAACCCAGATTTTTTTTTTTTCTAGTTAGCAATTTGCATACCTAAATAGCTATATTTCCACATTCTCCCAAACTCCTGAAGACAGCTTATCAGGGATAAATAAAAGTTGTAAGAAGGGTTAGGAGAAAGTTTTCAGAAGCAGACAGAGTAGCTGGCACATGCCTGCGCCCTAATTCCTACTTCATTTCTGAAATACAGGTATGATGACTGCAACTATATCTGACACGTGGATCTAGAGATTGTTGCAAAGAATGATAAAATGAAAAGGAAGAAGAAATGCAGGTCCATAGCATTGTATGTAGCTTCACAATGCATATTAAAAACCTTCCCATACAAGAGAAATAAACCTCTACATTGAAACTACAATTATTTTTGGTCTTTTCCTTTTAGTGAAATGCAATTCTAAATGGATACAGTATCAATTATTTTCAGAGTAAATTGTTGGTTCATGAAAAAGTTTCATCTAAGCAGTGGTTATAATGATATAAATGTGAGTTTGACTTCCACATCCCGATCTCTCACTCTCTCCTCTCTCTGCTCTCATTTGTCACATTCTTCATTACTAGAAATTTGTGTCATTATTTCCAAAATGAAACAACACTGGTTGAGAGGAAAAACTAAATTTGAGGTAATCTTGGCAGTCAGCATATTATAATAGAAAGAATTTTAGATGTAGACTCAGTGAGTCCAGATTCCAAATTCCATCTCAGAGAAGTATCAGGCAGATGCCTCCCATACAAGTTACTCAGTTTTCTTATTAGCAAAATGGGAATAATGAAAGCCACTCCCTAGATTAGTTGCTTAACATAACATTATAGAGTATCATGATGCTTAATGATGCATAATATTTCATTATTTAATTTCTATAATAAGTTTTATGAAAGTCTTAGTGAGAGATTACTGTGACTTCAATAAATTTCTCTAACTTTATTGATCTATTATTCCTGTCACTCCTGAGCACTTATTGCCATTCATATTTTTGTGCTCGTGGCTTCTGGTACAGATTATAAATTCCTTATCCCAAATAACTACCGAATAACTATCTTCTAAATTGTACCTACATAGTGCTAGTCAAGAAATACTTGAAATGGCTTCTGTACATGTACTTCTCCTCTTCAATCCATATGATGACAGGAAAGAGTGTTGATCAGAACAATTAGACTTCAGTTATTTTCATTATCACCAAAGCCCTATGGGCAGCTAAATGGTCATTTTCAACCACTTATTTCAATAGACCCCAGTTATATTTATATATTAGACTTTATTCCTGTTTGAATCCAATGTTTCCATAACTTCTGCATTAATTTTTAGAATAACTTAGCAGATATGCACAGTCCACCTATACACACATTCTAGTAGATGACAGTGAATACTCTTATGCCAGTGTCATAGTTATTTTCATGGATTTTTAAAATGGTTTTTGGTATCATAATAAAAAAATGGAAAAATTTTTATTTTGGCTTTCTGTGTCAGATTAAATTTAAGTAGACTCATTAAATATTAACCAGGTTTTAAAGTTACCCTTGATGTTCTTGTTCAATAGTATGTGACAATAACCCAATATACCATTTCTAGTAAGTGCCATTATACTTTGAACATTACTTCAGTATTTAGAAATATAATTATGTAATTAATTTTACATATATATTAGTGCATTTTAATCATTGACATGGATATTTCTAAAATGACAGTCAAATCAATGCCATTGCATTCAGAGATCAATCTAGAAAGGTTATTAATAGTAGTACCATTAAATTTCAAATGTAAAACACATGAAAAATATAGAAAGCTATATGTAAGCAATGATAGGCAAACACAATCAATCAGTTATAAGACTAAATACCAATGCTAAATAATAATATACTGGTGCCTCTTATCAATATGTAGTTCCAAAGTACACTAGCCAAGTGAAAGATTTAAGTTATACCTCACATAATCTGTCCTCTTCGCTGACTACAAGTAACATTAAACAAGCCAAAATATGGACTATGATACAATTAAGAAATAAAATCAAATATTTTATAAATTAGTGATAACATATCACATTGTTAAGAAGTACTTGAAATTGTCATATTTGTATGTATTAAATTTATTTTGCTTAGTTCAAATAATATAAGTTGGAACTATTCTATGTTGAGTTATTATTCCAGGTTTGGGAGATTTTGGTATTGTTTATATATACACCCTACTGCTGAAATGCTCACAGTTCAAACAGGGATAGTTAGACTGTGATATGTCTTGTGAACACGTGTGAGGGTACACACATAGATATAGGCTCTAACACATACAGACAAAGGTGCGTATAATACTGTATGCAAACTGATAACAGATACTTATCCAGGAGTAAACGTTAGGAACGTCTTTCTAGAGGATATAACACTTAAAGAATCAAATTTAAAGTGACTTTCTCAATACCTGAACAATTTTTATTTTTAATAATATTATGGCTGCTCATTTTGATACAGTCTGCTCCTCTGAGAACATAGCAAGTGTCCTCGAGGAGGGAGGAGTATGATGAGCACAGAACCCCCAAGCTCACTGGTTCACACCTTCCCTGCTTATTATCAGCAGGAAGCTAAGAAAGGACTAACAGAAAGCACACATGGGGTGAAAAAGTCCAAATTAGAGCTAGCACAAAGAATGATATCATTCACATGCTACAAATTTAATAACTTGGTTCCAGATAAAATGAATGTGGGACTAAATAGGATTGTGACTCTAAGAAGAACGTTTTGCTTTTCTAAAAGTTGTGGCTATATGAGTTGATTAAACAAGGAATTCTGGCAAAAGCATCTCAATATATTTTGAGAGAAAGCAAAGTTGATGTAGCTTTTGAGAGAAATTGGTCCATTATTTAGAACTTTTAGAACATTTTTTTGCCAATAAGGGGAAAATTATCCATTGAGAAATACACTGATTTTTAAATTAACAAGTGAAAATTGTACATATTTATCTGGCACTATTCAATGCTTTGATACATGTATATATTGTATAATCTTCAAATCAGATGAAACGTAACTATCTCCTCAAACATTTGCCATTTCTTTGCTGTGAAAATATTACACTTATATTCTGAAACATTTAAATAATCTTTCCACTATGCCTGTGTTTATATTCACATTTTGGTGATTTGTGTCCAGTTTTTATGTAAAGTGAAAATGTTATGATTCAAATGATTTCAAGAAGAACGTGTCCTTTTTAAAAAAGACTTTTGGCTTAGAAAATTATTTATTAATCTTATGAGTCATTTGCATCTTTGAAAATAGCTTAGTAAAAATCTACATGCAGATTTTTAATAACAAAATTTCCACTAACTTTTCTGTTCTAAAAAACTGAATTCCAACAATAAAATTTTTGCCAGAGGTGAAAATATTTCATTCTTTAAATACTAGCAAACAAATACAGCATTTGTAATTCATCTCCTTTACACATGTTTGTTTTGGTTTTGCAGTCACACTTTCATATTTTCAGATAATATTTTCTCTATAAATTTCACTTGCTCTTCTGTGTTTCAAAACGAAGCCCAGACTATTTTATACAAAACTTCATCTGGAAGTTGACTGTGCTTGTAACTAACAACAGGTGAGCTGGTTCAGCTAGTCTCTTACTACCAAATTTGTGATATCACCATGCTCCGAGGACTGGTACTCAGCTTTTCAGAATGAGAAAAATAGTTACATCATTAATAGTATTTCAGGTTCTGGAGATGAATTGATAGTGATACAAGAAATGAAACTGACACACTTTTAGTTCACTTGAATCAAACCGGGGTGCTTCCACTGTAGAGAGCTCTCCTCTGCCACTTAGAAAACTAAAGTGCAAATCAAAAGATAAATCATATGCGAGGAACAACAAGGGATGCTGGATGTGCTGAACGAATTTCATAAAATTACGGGACACAGGTGACAGACTGACTGTGTCAAAAGCATTCTTGATGAAACAACTGAAATTGTCATTTTGAGATTAGCTGTTGTAATTTTCTTCTGAGCAATTTTGGGAAACCATTTAATTCTCCACCTGCCAGTTTCTCAGTCTAGATTGCATTAAAACAGTATCAGAAATGATCTGGTGGGTCAAGTCTTAAATCATGAACTTGTATGTGATTGTGATAGAATTTTGAACCATCACTTATGTCTTCTTGTTAGATTAGATCTAGAGACATTTAAGTCGACTGTGTTTGCAAATCTTCTCTTTGGATATGTATTTAATATTCATTCTAATTACAGGAAGTTATATGTGTCTGAAGTTGTCCCCAGTTCCTGAGAATGGATGTTCTAATTCCTACTTCACTCCCTAAGGAAGGAAAAATGGAATATGATGGCGACATTCAAGGTCATTTATTCATTTCTCATATGCTTAGTTTTTATGTCGAAAAGCAACTTGCCTTGAATTTGAAGTAAAATAGCCTCACGTCTCAAGAAGAAAATGTCAGCGATCTGGTAAATTTTGAAATGACCTTTCATCTGTCGCTTAACGCCACATTATAAACGCTTGCAGCTCAGCTTTCTAGTCTAAAGCTGTCTTATTCTCTCAGCAGTATGTAGTCTATGCAATATTTTTATTATTGCATAGAACTCGTGTAAAAGTTCTCAGACAGCACAACAGTAGCTTCGTGAGCATCCTCTCAGTAGCTCCCTGAACTGCAGTTAGGGAAGGACACGTTTCCGCGCGTCACAGGGCTCCTCAGCCTGCTGTGCGATCCCGCCGCTCCAACAGCACTACAGGGACGTAAAAGCCATTTCACTCGAATAAGTACATTTCAAAAGCCGTAATCTACTTTTTCTAATCCATAAGTGATTATGTAGAGGTATTTTAAGCACATAGTTTGTTTTTTTTTTTTTTTTTTTTTTTTTTTTTTTTTTTTTTTTTTTTTTTTTTTTTTTTTTTTCCAGTTAGGTCTATTTTCACGGAGATAAAAATGCTGGCAGTCTCATCAGTAAACAATTTAAATATGCCAGGTGCACTAACATTTTATCATAAAGTAGAGATGTTCGCTGCCTTTGTTGCAATTATTTATTATGCGATGTGGAGAAAGATGGAGTATTAGTATTAAGCATAAATTAAATCTGAGCATTTTCTGTAATCTTTTTCATTCTTATTTAGCTTTAATGATTGGCCCTATTTAAATATGAGCCACCAGGGGAACAGAAGTCAGTCTATATCTTGACAAACATAATCTGAAGCCTTATTTTAGTAACCTCATCTGTCCTTAACCCCTCTATTACTTTCCATTCAAAAAAAAAATCAGAACTAATTTATATACTTTTTGTTCTCAAGATGACTTTTTGTATTTTTGTGCATTGCTCTTGTAATCTTGGTTGCCTCCCTAAATTAGATGGAAGAACAAACACTCATTTATGTAATTATTTGGACATTGATACTAACAGTCAAGAGACACAAAATATGAGGTTTTACCCTTCTTTTAAGCCAACTACTTATCTGGCCACCATTTCACGAATGTTGGAAGACATGGCATTTTTGGATCAGAGACAGAGGACTTTATTTCTTACAGTAAATGAGCAGGATCACTTCTATGTTGGCTTTAGTTTCCCCGGACCAAGCCCTACAAAGAATGAAATTTCTGAGGTGGATGTTGCATACATAGGGTTTTGTTTTAAATCATAGTTGAGTAAACATAGCCTACTCAAATGTTTTATGAAACAAACCTGTCCAAATTTTTGCTTGAAGTAGCACATTATCTTTGTAGTACTGGACATTCAACATACTTGCATGCTTCTCAGGAAGGACCTACTACCTTTATCTTCCCAAAATTATTTCTTATGCAAAAGTCCTTAGAAAATAGTCTGTGACAAAATGTAACAGTGCCTTTACTTGCAAAGCATACAGAAACATGAAAAAACAATGGCGGATTGTCTCCCAGTAATGCTTTAAAGGTATTTTCTATGTTGCCTATTAGGCAAAAGGGTCAATGTCTGCCAGTTACCTACTTTGCCTCCTGGCTTCTACCTCCGGACAAATGGAGAAAGCCAAATACGTCCCTCAAACAAACCAGCAGATGTTTAACTCCTAGTCTGTCTACCTGCAGCTTCTCCCTGTCACAGCATTCAGTGAAACACACTCGAGGCTATTTCGTTCCCCTCTGTAAACCTTCCCCACTACCCTGCCAGCTTTGAGTCTCTGCCAAATACAAGTGATGGGACAGACTTCCCAGCCATACTAAGCCTAAATACCTCTGTTTGCTTTCACTTTCATACTTCCCCACAACATACATATATAAATAAATATGAAATTAAAATTAGATCCCAAGATGCATCCATTTATTTAGAAATATCCCAAGCTTAGCGTTCTTTATGGCAGAGTAGTACTCCATTGTATTAAAAAAAATTTTTTTTCTTTATCCATTCATTGCTCAATGGGAATTCGGGGTGTTTCTAAGATTTGGCTATTACAAACTGTGCCACTATAAACAGAGGTGTGCCTATATTTCTGTGGTATGATGCTTGAAATTCTTTTGGGAAGATACTAGGAAGGGGAATGGCTGGTCTCAAATTGAAACCATATTCTTAAGTGAAATAAATCCAATATACATGTTTAAATGCCACATTGTTTCTCTGGTATGAGAAATAGAAAGTGTAAATAAGGACTAAAATGTATTATATTGGGAAAGGAAAGAAAATGTTCATATGGGAAGGGGAACAAGGGAGGGGAGGGAGAAAGGAACAGAGGAACAAGAGAAAAAAGATAGAAAGAAAAAAATGGAAACAAAGCTTTTGTAAATAAGGAGGGAGGAGGGTTTGAAGGGAGGGGAATGGGAAAAAAAGAACCAGCAAGATATATCATGTACAGGTACAATTTCCCTATGATGAATGCTATCACTATGTATATCTAAAGTGTACCATTAAAATAAAATTTAAAATATATATGTAAAAAAACAAAAAAAAGATCCAATAACATCAGTTTAATTCTTATAAAAGTGACCAAATTAAGACATAATCACTGTGTATATATTGATGTATGAGTTTTAAAGATCTGAGTTCTAGAAATTAACAAAAAAGAAACTACTAATCTAAATAATGTAATTTTATATATATGTGATATATACTGTGTGTGTATATATATATATATATATATATATAATGCGCTAAACATTAACAAAGAGCTCACAATTGTCTTAAATTATAGATTCAATCTCTTGAATGTTATAAAATGTCATGGACCTAGAAATACTCACTATGGATAGCTTTTTAAAAAATCCCTCTAGCATATAAATATTTAAAATCTATTAGAAGTTGTATTGCTTTTATAACCTGACTACCTATGAAATGGTTTGGATGAGATAACCTTCTACACTGTTGTTCTTTAGTGCAAAGGAAAAGCAATTTTGGAAGCAGCAGCTGGCCTTATCAACATTGGTGACATTTTGCAGCAAAATGAAGAGTCCTTCTAAAATGTGAAATCCGAAGAGGGAGAGGCAGCAAGATTTAAAAATATGCTCTTGCTATAAAGACCAAAGTAACGTAGTATGGAACTTGCTGCCCTTTATAATTTTGTCCGTAACTGACAGAGATTAGGTTTTCAAGCCCATTAACTGGATGATTAAGAGTTCTTTCAGAAGTAGCATTGTGAAGTCCTCAATTTGCCTTTACAACATTGGAGGGGGGTGTTAAAGGAGCAAACAAATAGCAGGCTTTAGCACCTATTTTGCAGCCTCTGACTTCTACTTGAAACTCTGTTGAGATTTAGTAAACACCTAAGTGATCATCTCTGTTAAACACAAATACAGTTCCCAAAATCCCTCTCTTCTACCTATATAAGCCTAT